>JASVEL010010589.1:80000-210334 GCA_032618575.1 Nicotiana noctiflora
TAGGGGATCGAAGTTGGATGAATCTCCAGTGGTTCCTTCCATCGGCGTCATCGTGGTAGTGCACATGAAACGGAAACCCTAATAGGGACTACCCACACGGTGATCAAAACTCTTCCTTCTCTGCTTCACTGTCAATTGATTGGCGCATGAAATGGCTTGGATTGGTATTAGTCTGGATACGGAAAAATCATTCTATTAGATCTAAGAAGTACATTCGATCTAATAAGTACCTTGTGTTAGAATTGATAGAAATTGTATACAGGTGCTTACACTTTCCTGAGGATTCTAAGACCCGATCACCCGTCAAAGAAATATCCTTAGGTCTTAAGTCTACAGCTCCGTAGCTTGTGTCACCTACATAGGGTAGAAAAGAATGCTTTGCATAAACATCTCAATGTCCAAGATAAAAGGAACGAGGGGAAGAATCGACGAGAGATAGGGGACATAATTCATATGGATATAGTAAGTCTTGCTTGGGCTGCTTTAATGGTAGTCTTTACTTTTTCCCTTTCACTCGTAGTGTGGGGAAGAAGTGGACTCTAGGGGTCCTACTAATTGAGTTAAGGAAGCAAACTGTATCAATATCAATTGCTTTCGAGATCGTTCTGCAATAGATCTATCTGGTCTGATACGGCACAATACAATACGAGACGATGGAATGCAATGGGATAGATGGTAGAGGGCTGCCTGCGCCCTAAAGCGATGATTCACTTGCTCCGGAGGTGTGGAAAGAGCAGCTATGAGAAGTGGAAAAACCATAAAAAAACGAGTAGGTCTTTCGAGTCTTTCAAGTACTGGCGAAGCCGTCGTTGCTAAAGCAAACAGCCAAAGCTTTCCTGTTGATTTTGCAGGCAGCCGATTTTTCATGCTTTGGTCTCATTATGGAGATGTGTGTGTAGAAGAAACAGTATATTGATAAAGAAAGTTTTTTCCGAAGTCAAAAGAGCGATTAGGTTGAAAAAATAAAGGATTTCTAACCATCTTATTATCCTATAACACTATAACATAGACCAATTAAACGAAACGAGTGAAGGACCCACGACAATGACAGAACGCCCTGAATAATCGACTCGTTTGCCGCTCGCTCGAAGAAAACTCTTTTAGAGCCTGGTACCAGCCAAGCCCCCTCGACTCGGTGAAAACATCGATTGAATTAGTAGAAAACTGCCTTAGTTAGAAGGTAAGATGGTCCTAGAGGCAAAGCCTTGGATTCAATTGCAATTCTCCCCTCTGTAACTGCTTGGTATGTGTTCTGAGCGAGCCTTCACGTGACGTGAACGGTACCTATGAAGTGGAATCCCTTTGTCTTGTCTTCCAACTCATAAGGGAGTTGCGTTCTGAGGGATGAAGGGTGCACTAATCCCTTGAATCCGGTACCAACGGGTATCACCCCCCCCAAATCCGTTATTACGATACGGTTCTAATGTTTTATTCAAAATAGTAGCCGGAGCTTATTTGTTCAATACGATATCATTTATGCTTGAAGAAACTACGTCGAAGCATAAGAAAACGAGCATAACACTACCCAAACCTATCCAAAACTCACCCGAGCTCCCTGGGACCGCATACCAAAAATATGTACAATGACTCAAAAATATCATACTAATTTGCTCGAGCGATCAAATCGCCAAAATAATATTAATATCCTTGAATCAAGCGTCAAGATCATCATTTCCCTTTCAAAATTCATAAACTTCCAACTTTAGACATTTAGGTCCGAAACACGTCAAACGACGTCCGATTTCGACCAAATTTTATAGGAAGCGCTTAAACAATATATAAGACTTGTACTGGGCGTCGGAACCAAAATACGAGCCCGATACCATAGTCTTTTAATCAATTTTCATTCTCATTTTCCTTAATTTCAGAAAAATAATTTAACAGAAAAATTCTTTTACTCAGGTTCTAGACCTTGAATTTCTACTCCGGGCGCATGCTCGAGTCCCATATTTTTCTACGGACCTTCTGGGACCGTCCAATCTCGGGTCCGGCTCCGTTTACCAAAAATATTGACCAAAGTCAACTATAATCATATTAATATCAAAATTCTTCAAATGTTTCTCAGAGTTCAGATATTTCAACATGAAAAATTTCCAGCTACACGTCCGGACTGCACACATAAATTGAGGTAATAGAAAGTGTGATTTTCAAGGCCTCGAAAGCATGGAACGGATAAGAAAAATAGGTAATGACCCTTTGGGTCGTCACAGATGATTGATAATTTGTTTGACCCAAATTGGTAATTTCTTAGTGTTGGAGGGAACCCGTATGAATATACACAACTTGAAGGATATGTAATTGGGGTACATGCTCTTCACATTTGGACCGTATGGAGCATTTTATGAAATTAAATTTGAAAATTGTTGATAAGGGATGGTAACTGCATTTGGTTTTTGAGGCTTTGTATTGCAAAATTTGTTTCCTTCATCGATCTTTATCAAGTGTTGGTAGTTCTTAGCTCTAGTTTTATCATTTGGTCGAATACCTTCCTAATGTTGGCTCGAAATAAGGTTTTTTGGGGTCGGTTAATATTGAGAAGGGATTTCGAGCCTAAGAAAGATTGCGTTAATTTTGTGTTGTTCCTCACTTAATTATACGGGTTGTTAGGAGCATCCTTAGGAAATAATCACTTATGAATGTAGTTTGCTTTAATTAAGTACAATCTTTTAAAATAGTTGGAGGCGTGCCGTGCCGAACAAAAATGATGAATTACGTGGCCCTTGTTTTAGTTAATCTTGTTTTGTCCTTACAATTCGAGGTGCGCCATTTAGTAAATTCCATGGCCCTCGTAAATTGCAAATGTAGAATTGCTTTAGGCGCGTTAGTTTAATAATATTACCTTTCTAAAATTCTAGTGCACATTTATGTGACCCAAATCCAAATCTCAACAGAGTCGAAATGTGTTGACAACCACGGGTGCACTGGTGCGACGTTGTTTGAGACACATTTTTACGACGTTGCAATTCTTATTAAAATAAAACATAAAAGCGGGCTATTAGTAAAAAGCAAACAAGGTAGAACATGTTTTGAAATCAGATAAAATCAAATGACAGTTGAGCGACCATGCTAGAATGACGGAATCCGGGAATGCCTAACACCTTCTCCCGGATAAACAGAATTCCTTACTCAGATTTTTGGTTCGCAGACTGTTAACAAAGACATAATTTTCCTTGATTTGGGATTAAATTAAATCGGTGACTTGGGACACCAAAAACCAATCCTATCCCAAGTGGCGACTCTAAAATAAATAAATAATTCTATTTTGAATAATGTCACTTTAATGGGAAAAACTCTCTTTATTATACCCTTCACGGGGTGTAGTAAGCGTAAAAAGGAGGTGTGACAGCTCTAGCGACTCTGCTGGGAAAACAAACCCAGAACTTTGGTTTAGGTTTTAAGAATTCGAGCTCGGAATGATTGTTGTATTTGTTTATATCTGATTTTCATACATGCTTAATATGCTAAATGCTTACCGCTTTGATATTATTTGAACTGTATATAAACTGTGCCGAAAACCCTTCTCTTCTCACCTCCGGGGATGTGCTTACTAGTTGAGACTCTCTATTCTATTAGTGTCAATACCCTGAAATAAGAAAAAGACCGGACAAGTTACTAAGCCGGACGATCCCGCGGGTCTTCGGTACATAGCCCCCTCCTCGACTCGAGTTGTCCACTCAGGTACACGTCTAGAACACATAACCAGGTTTTGAACTTAGAATATGGGCATTTATTTGCATCACGTATGACTTTAGGGGACTCAACACAGGAGTTGAGTCCATCTATGGCAAGTACCCAGATATGAAATGACCACCATGATGCATTTTACGTGTTGCATTTATTTGTCCCGGGCCTACATGCTGACTGGTTTTTGAACATCAAATATTTTGTGAAATTGAGAAAAAGAGAAAAAAGAGAGGAATAACATTAGCTGTTTAGTTTTAGAAAAAACCGATACTCAAATGTTGTCGAAACTCTGCCGAAATTTAAAAAAAATGAAAAAAATGGAAATGTTTTGTTTATTTGTAGTTTGTTTTACTAAAAGCAAAGGAAAAATATTAAAAGAGTCCTTATTTTAGTTTGGGAAAAATAGGTTGTTTATTTGTCTATTGAAAATGACAAAAAAAGAGTTGTTATTTTGTCCTGTTTTCAAAAATGGAAAAAGAAAAATAGTTTGTTTTGTCAATAAGAAATGAAAACAAAAAGAATATTACTTTGAAAATAGTTTTGTTATTTGATTTTTGCCAAAAATAGATATGAATAAAAAGGGGAGTCTTGTTTTAAAATAGTTAGATTATTTGCCCGAACTATGCTGGTTTGATTCTCACTAGATGTGAGATACGTAGGCAACCCTCATCGGGTCCAATTTCCCCTTTGCAAAAATAGCCTAAAAATATCAAAATTTTAATTTCTTGTCAGAATAAACCGGCCCGAACTACGCTGGTTTGATTCTTACCGGATGTGAGATACGTAGGCAACCCTCATTAGGTTCAACCACCCTTTTGCAAAAAAAGCCAAAAAATACCAAAATTTTAATTTTCTGTCACAAATAAATCGGGCGACATCCTTCTTTTTCAAACCAAGTCGAATGTCCCCAAAAGGGCGCCGAAAGGCCATTCTTGCAAGAACAGCCACCATAAGTCATTTTAAATGGTTTGCGGCCACAACCTTAAAATCTCTTTTTTGTAAGTGCTGAAAGGCCGTATTTGCAAAACCACGTCTTTGATTTCTTTAACAATTTTTTTTTGAAAAATAGCAAATTTTCTTTTTGAGTCACATATAGTCATTAAATAACCATCTTTCTTTAAATAGCCTACGATTGACATTGGGAGCTTCTCAGTCCTGCAAGCAAGCCCGCGGTGATGCCGAATGATGCCCCGCGGGCCCCATGGTTTGAAGTTTTTATGTACTCCTAGATTAGTCGAGTTTGTATTTTGTTTTGAGTCTTTATTTTCCTATTTCAAAATGAAAACAAATAGTCTAGTAATTTTGTAATCGTAGTTGTTATTAATGAAAATTTGAAAATTCCCAAAAAATCATTTTCTTATTTCTTGCATTTAATTTTGTATTTAATCTGCAAGAACTACGCTTGGTCAGATTCATGCGGGGTCATGATACGTAGGCAATCTATATAGGATTCGATTGTAATTCTAAGAAAAAGAGAAAAAAAAAGAAATAGGAGGGAAATAAATACAGGAAAAAACAACAGAGCAAAAGAAACATAAAGGAATGAAATAAAACATAAAACCATGGCCAAAGAAGAAAAAAAGCAGAGAACGAAAAAGAAAGAAAATGAGAAAAAACAGAAAAAAATAAAAAAAAGGAGAGAGAAAAGAAAAGAGGAAATAATAAGAGGAAAAGCCGGGATGACGCATGCAACCGAAGAAAACATGTAGATATTCAGTTAACTACATAGGTGCATCAAACTCCAATGTGCGGTTACCTATTTGTTACTTGTTTCACACTAACCATTGTAGTTGCCTTTCCAGCTGAGTTTTTAGAAACCGTGGTTGGTTTGTGGTAAGCTAGCCTTGCATCCATACTTCACTAGATCGAAAGGAAGCACCAAGATGACATCTGTAATGGCCCTGCCCGCAATCCCCTTATCAGAAGACAGCCCACTCTCTGGGGTCCGGACCTCCGAATCCTACACAGTTGAAGAAAATTGAATACTGTGATTGTGCTTAATGGAAATGTAGGATTCTTGGAAAAATGGGAAGGAACCCCCAAGCCATATCCCCGGATTCCCGGAATTCTTCCCTAGATCAGGAGGGATTACCACTGTCCCTATTAGCCGTCCAAATATTCCTCTGGGCCAACCTACCATGACTACTAACTTTTTCGGAACAACCTCTGAGGCTTACCCCCAAGTGTTCCTGCATGGGATTTCTCCCAACATCTTTATAGCTCCACCATTCTTTGCAACAACCTATCCATCATCATCGAAGCATGCTGTTGACCCCTCGGTCTTCACATTCCAGAATCCTATTTTTCAGGCTGACCCTCCTCATTACCCTCAATACACCTACTCCTAGCCACCAATGAGTTTACACCGGGGCAGGACAAAACCCCCAAAGTCCCAGAGAAAGATGAAATGGCAAAAAGCATGAGGAGTCTTGAGCAAAGCTTAAAGAATATGCAAGGCTTGAACAGGCAGAAGAGCGTCTAATATACTGATCTGTGCATTTTTTGTCAGGGTTCAAAACGCCAAAATTTGAAAAGTATAACGGGCACGTCGACCCAATTGCTCACCTGAAGAAGTACTGCAATCAGTTACGAGGCGTTGGCGGCAAAGAAGAACTATTGATGGCATATTTTGGGGAAAGCTTAATCGGCATCGCTTCAGAGTGGTACATGGATCAAGATGTCTCACGGTGGCATACCTGGGATGATCTAGCTCGAGACTTTTTTTGCCAATTTTAGTATAACATAGACATTGTGCCAGACAGAAACTCCCTGGCGAATCTCAAGAAAACGCCTTCAGAGAGTTTCCGCGAATATGCAATTAAGTGGCATGAAGAGGCGTCAAGGGTAAAGCCTTCAATGGATAAAGTGGAAATGGTCACTGTATTTCTTCATGGCCAGGAAGCAGACTATTTTCAGAATATAATGTCGGCAATGGGCAAGCCTTTAGCAGAGGCAATTAAAATTGGTGAAATAGTGGAGAATGGACTGAAAACAGGTAGAATTTTGAGCCAATCAACTATTAGAGCAACCTCCCAAGCAATCCAAGGCGGGTCTAGAGGAATGGCAAATAGTAGGATGATAGAGGAAACGTCCATGGAAGCTTCGGGTGCGTGAAGACACCGCGCTCCTAGACCCTTGTTTTTAGAAAGAACCCCTCAGCATTATTACCCTCATCAAGAAATGTCCTATGCTCCACAACCATATGTGGTCATGAATGCTCAACCTTTCGCCCGACCGTAGCCATATTCCAATAGAAATCAACCTCCATTCCTAAGAAATTAGCCTCCCCACCAGAACCACGATAATCCTCCATGGAAACCACTCAAGAAACCAAACTTTACCCCAATCGGTGAATCTTACTCTAGTCTATTCCTAAAACTGGTCCAAAGGGGTCTACTGCAGCGGGTTCCTCAAAATAGACAAAATCCGGCATCGCCTACCTACAAAGCTGGTGTTAGGTGTGCATACCATTTAGGGGAAGAGGGCCATCATACAAATGACTATGGGACTCTGAAACGAGCGGTGGAGAATTTAATAGATCAAGGGAGAATTTTTTTAAGGGATAAGGATGTCCCAAATGTGACCACTAACCCGCTGCTTGCTCACAATAATGGGCCAATAATCGGTATGAACTGTGAGGACAGAGAATTTGATCCAGCCTCAAAAGCTATAAATGCTATTTCCAATGCGGAAAGAAAGCCCAAGGCAGCCCTGAAACAAGAGAAAGGGGAAAAGAAGAGTAAAATCACCAAGACATAACCGAAAAATGAAATTGATGTATCGAATCAAGCGTATGTGGTATGGGGGACAATTAAACCACCTCGGCTGAATGAGCCAGTGGTTATTGGACGCATACTACAGAAGCCTAAGTACTGTAAGGAGGAAGATGATGAGGATTTCATGACCTAAGAAAGTGCGGGAGTACGTGGGGCAATGCTCTGCAAAACCCACATGGTCCAGCCAGGAGATAACACTAGTACCGCTGAGGTGTTATACATGGGACCAAGCACCAAGTTTCAAAAATGAAGGCTATGCCATTTCCGATCAGGCGGGAATCCCAGTAGACTTGTCCAACAGTATTTTTCTGCATCGCGAGTTAATCTCAGGGTGTAGCTCGGATGTTTTCTTTAATTTCCTGTTTTTAAATTCCTGAATATTAACCCTGTTATATTATCAATTCCACGAAATGAAATCAATATTTCATTGTTCATTTTTCTTTATTCTTTTTGATTTTGCTATTTTTCTCCTTCATTTCTTCTCTTTAGTTCTAATAATGCAGCTTTAAATGACATGAAATGCTTGCGGACTTCATGCCTAGATCCCGAAACACTGTCAGATTTTGAAATAATGAATCAAGAGTTGAGATGCAAAGAAGGTAACCTCGAGAAAATAAAACAAAGAATTGGAACAATTGAAGGAAAATTGGTTCGCATAAATTACAACAATAGAGTGTGTTGTACTCAGGAAACACTCGGTTAGTTGTACCAATAAAGCATGGCCCATGCTTACAACAAGAACGTGCGGCCTAGGAAACTTGAAATAGGACAACTGGTGTTAAGGCGCATTCTTCCTCATCACCGGGAAGCAAAAGTGAAATTATCCTGAAAGAGCAATCAACGTGGATGTAGTAAAAAGGTATTATGTCTAGACCTCTTGGGGTGTGTGACGACCCGGCCCGTCGTCACGGGAATTACCACCCGTTATGTTGTAATTACATGTTTTATGCTTTTATATCAGTGTTAGAGTCTATCGGGTGAGTTAGGAGTGAATTGGATTGAAAAGGAGGCATATAGCCTTTTTGAAGGAAACTTGAATAAGGAAAGTCAACCCGGAGTTGACTATTTGGTTAGAGGGCTCGGAATCGGATTCGGATGATTCGGTTAGTTCTGGGAGGTGATTTGTGACTTAGGGGAGCAATCAAAATTGAATTTGGAGGTCCGGTGTAGAAATAGGCTTGAATCGGCTAAGGTTGAATTTTGGCGAAATCCGAACGGTAGGTGAGATTTTGATCCGGGGGTCGGAATGGAATTCGACAATTCATGTAGCTTCGTTATGTGATTTTGGATATGTCCGCAAAATTTCAGGTCATTCGGACGTCGCTTGGTCGGGTTTTTGATCGAATGTGTAATTCGGAAAGTTTTAAGAAATTTAGGCTTGAATCCGTGTGTAATTGGTGATTTTGATGTTTAGGATGGTGTTTTTTTTGATTGGAACAAGTTCGTATCGTGTTTTGGAGTATGTTGGTGGTTTTGGTTAGGGTCCCATGGGCCTCGGGATGAATTCGTGGGTCCAAACAGACCAATTTGTGACAAAGGCACTGCTGTTTTTGCTGCAATAATTGCAGAACTATTTTGCTCTCCGCGATTGCGGAGATAGCCATGATATCGGGTAATGTGAGGCCGTAATGCATCGCGATCGCGATGCCAAGTGTGCGATCGCGTAAGAGGAAAACCTTGAGCTCTGCGATCGTGAAGTGAAGTCTACGATCGTGTAAGTCTGGAAAATGAAGCAGTTCGATCGCGTGAGGAAGCCTGCGATCGTGTGGGGTTATTTATCTGAAACAATGCGATCGCGTGGGTTTTGTCGCGATCGCGTAGAGTAAATTTGGAGCCTGGTAAAGTTGTTCATCGCGATCGCGAGCCTGGGGCTGCGATCGCAGAAGGTCGCATGGCAATCAGTGAATTAATATAACAGAACAATGTATTCGCGAACCCCATACCCAAAATCTCCATTTTTGAGTTCCAAGAGAAGGTATTGTCGGGAGAGATTGCTGAGAAATCATCGGGGTTTCGTCAGAGGTAAGTTTTATGGCTTAATTACATCATTCTAACATGAAATCCTTGGTTAATTCCCTGTAAATGAAAGATTAAAGGTGGGTTTGAGCCCTAGGCCTAAAATTGAAGAAAAACACTGATTTGAGTGGGCAAATGGAGTCTGATGTTGGTAAATTTTATATGCCTAGACTCGTATCGAGATGAGGATTCCGAATATGTGACTTTTGTAATTTTTCGAGAAGCGTACCGAAAGTCGGGTTTTGGCAACTTTGCCATTTTTGGTGTAAATCGAGTTGTATTGATTGGGTGTCATCCCAATGGCCTAATTTGTTATATTTCTATTGTATTTGATTAGAGTCTACGCGTGCGGAGGTTTATTCTCGTGGCAAGGGCATCGCGGAGTAGGCGTCGTGCTGTATTGAGGTGAGTAATAGATGTGGGTGATGACCAGCGGGTTTGAATCCCCGGTATACCACTTTGTGCCGCTGTATAGCAGCGAGACACGTACTCTCTTGTGAGTGCGGGATCGATTGTGATTGGGGACTATGGCTTAGTCCGACTTGTTGGCACTGTGTTATGATAATTGGCTATTCTTGAGCCGTTGAACCTCCATCCCGGATGGTTGCATACTATATATTGTGATATTGGCCACTCTTGAGCCGTGGAACCCCTTTCTTGGGCGGTTGAGTATACATGAGGGCTGTGAGCCAGTTATTGGATCCCGCGAGGATCGTTATCATTGTCCTATGATATTGACATGTTAGTTACTACCAGTCCGTAGCTATTTCTATTATCATGACATTTCCAATATCTGGAATTTGATATTACTGTTTTCCAACTGAAAAATGATAAATGGTTTTTTTTTTTCAAAACTACTTTTGAGCCTGCGAGGATGTATTTGCATATTAGCTGACTGGTAGTGGATCGGGCTGTGCGCTGCAACGATATATATGTTGGATCGGACTGCACGCTGCAGTAATATTGTGATTGGGCTGTAGGAGCCCCTCCGAAGTCCGAACCCCCACAGTGAGCACGGGTACCCAAATTAGATCGGGCTACACGTCGTAGCGGTCATATCATGCATTGCATTGCATTTAGCTACATCTGATAGCTGTTATACTGTTTTGCTGGTACTTGTTGGTACATGTACAGTTGATATTGATTCTGTGACAGGGTATTTGATTATAGCTTTACATAGTGCTTTATTGCGGATTTCTTATCTGCGCTGTCTTACCCCTGTTTATTACCACTAAGTCTGGCAGTACTCATTTTACTCCCTGCACCTTGTGTGCAGATCCAGGTACCTCTCAGCAGTGATCCGGTAGTTGTTCGAGGCGACATCCGTAGGATATTCGAGGTAGCTGCAGAGTCCGCAGGACCCGATATTCCTTCTTACTGTCTTTTGACTCTGTATTGCTATTTCTTTCTGCACTTGGTATCTTGTAAACCATTATTACACTATGTTCATTAGAGGCTCATGACTTTTGACCCTTCGGTCTCTGGGAGTTGTCACGTGTTGGGACTTGGTTCCCTATTTTTAGTATATCTATCACTGTTGAATTATTCTGTTGTGCTTAAATGGGATAATGCGAGCTCATAGCTCCGTAAATTGTGGTTGATTGGTCGGGCTGGCCTAGCAGTGTGCTGGGCACCATCACGACCGGATTTGGGGTCGTGACAAGTCGGTATCAGAGTCTAGATTTATTAGGCCTCATGAGTCTTGAGCCGGTTAGTAGAGTCTTATGGATCGGTATGGGGACGCCTGTACTTATCCTCGGGAGGCTGCGAACCTTTAGGAAACACTTCACACTTCTTGGAATTCTTATCGTGCGTACTTGATTCAGCTTGAGATATACTTTTGAAAATTCCTTCCGCACGTTTGTGTACGGATCGAGCGCTCAGTAATATAATTGCCTTATGGCTTGTGATCTCCTCGAACGAGGGGCGAGACATAATCTCCGTAAGTTCATGTTGGGCCAGTCAGAAAGGGTTGGGGCTGGACCTTGTTTATGACTTGAGCATTGAGGTGCTGATTTTGTGTGTGGTGGCAATAGATAATGTACTGAGGGTTTGAAACCCCGTATTTTGCACTATACAGTGCTGTGCTGAGATGGAATACACGTCATGTGACGAGCGTGGTGGTATTGTGACTGGGGATTTGGACTTGATCCTTCCCAATTGATAAATTACTGTGTAAAGTGACTGAGACTCGGGCTTATATCTATGTACTTGGGCTAGTAGCCATGTTTGGGGCCTTGTGCCGATCTGTAGAGTATTAGGGAGGCTTACTAATGGATGAGCTGTTAATTTTTCGACTCTTGTCTAATCTGTTGTGTAGCCCCGAGCTATGGGCGTGGTGAATAATTATCATATCTCGTAATTGGAAGGTAAAGTGACTTATGTGTAGTGGAACGAGTTTAAACTCAGGAAGACTAAAGTGATTATACTATGTGTATCCTGGTGGAAGGTATTGTGATGAAATGCTAAATTGAGAAGAAGTAGGAGGGTTGATCCTCATGTGTAATTGAAAGGTATTTGATATGTGTTATGATTCGAGCAGGTACATCGCATGTTCATGTAACAATTATGATAATATGATTTGTGTAGTATTGAGACTAATGTTGTCGATATGCATTGTGATGTCTTGTCGAGTTGTGAATGTATTGCTAGGATGGTTTTGGTGATTCTCTGGCAGATGGATACGCCAAGTTATAAAGGAAACTCTGTCAAAATTTTTGGAAAATTTGGGACTTAGAAAAGATTTTTGTCACCTAAAGAGTGGGCTTAACTGTTGTGTGTGAATGAATACAAGAATTGTAAAAGAGTTAATATTTTTGATGATTCGAATCTTCGCCGAAGCTTGCAAATGACTTGAGTTTAATCTAACTAGAACATTGTGGCATCATTTGAGTAAGAATGCTATGTGTGGCTAAAAGTGCTTTGATGTATGTCTTCGAGCCAAGTTGGGGAGGCTGTTGTTGATATTGCCATTTTGTGTGCTATGTTGGTTCTGTTTCTAGGTATGATGGGGAATCTTGATAAAGGTTATGGTGCTTCGTAGACGTGAAGAAATACTAGGATGTTGTGAACTTATGTTGGTAAAAAATGTTCGGTGTATAGAAAAGAAAGATAGCTAATTGTATTTGTATGTAATCATGTTCTGCGGTGTCAGAGTTTTAGCAAGGCACGAGTGGTCCTGTTCAATAAGACAATTGAATTACAGCTGAATAAGGGTGAATGACACCCGAGAATTGTACTTACGGTGTTCAAGATTTTGCTTGTAACAGTCAGGTGTCTTAAGATTTTGCATGTGGCTACATACGGTGGTTTCGTTAGAAGAGGTCAAGACTTGTGTTATATTATGTGAATGATGGGATTCTATGTAATCCGTATTTGAAGGTAATGATAATGAATTCAAAATCGCAGGAAGTTCTTCAAAATAAAGTATTGTAGAATGTGGTACTTTTGGGAAACATTGAGAGAGTATTAAGTGACCTATGGGTCTTAGACGGTGTGGTCTTACGTACGAGTCTCGTGTGGTAACATGAGTTGATATATTATGGTGTTACAGTAAGGGCTAATATTAAATTAAAGATAAATCAGAAAGGAAACTGGGTATATGTGATTGAAGTAATAAGTCTAGCAGATATTGTGCAACAAAGCTTTTGAGTGCTGACAGTTGTGTAACTCGATATGGGTATAAGGACTCAATCCTGGCAGTTTAACTTATGCAATGTAATTGGGAGAAAGAGTTTATGATGTGTTTTAACGTGGTTTAAAAATGAGTGTATTTCCTGTTGGTATGTAAGGCTTGGAATGTGTAATGAGTTTTCTCTATATGGGATCATGAAAGTTCTTGACTAGTTGAGTGCGCCGATGTTTGCGGCGTAGGAAAGGAATATGAATTTCCATGCTATCTTAGTGTGGTGTGGCATATGCGATGTGTGATGGAAAGTTGATAATGCCATATTCAAGATTTTGAGATCAGTTCATAATATATGGGGAGTCATTAAAATTTTCGAGCAGCGCGGGCAGCTGCAGGTGATTTAAAGAATCGATCTTTCTGGCGATTAAGGAAAATGGTACTGCTATTCTAGTAATTTGGCAGGGTATATGGTCCAAAAGGACAAGGTAATGTAAACTGATAATATCTAGTGGTATGGTGGTATTCTCTTGTTGGATTGACTGTAATAATTGAGTCGTTGATGGCATAGTGAAATTCCTGAATGGCTTTCGTGGTATGAATGGACGCTTGATGTGCGTTGTGTATCTGTACAGTGGAGTACGGGATCAGGCATTGTGATTCATGTGTTATATATGTGTTGGAGACTTGAAGTTCTCGTTAGTCCGCCTATGCAGTTGTTGTATATCATGTGTATCGACACCGTTTTATGATTATTAAAAATCGGAAGCTCTAGTGGCTTTCTCTCTCAACTTGATATGACGAATTTGAATTATGATACTTGATTGCTGACTGGTCATCATTGGGCCAGGTTGTCTAGACTAATGTGATATGGACTATGATGGTATGGCACAAATTGCGTAGCGGAGTGCATCAAAGTATGCTCTAGCGGGGTAGTTGCACCTCAGGACCAGCAGACGGCTGGTGGGTATTGCTTTGTCGGTTGGGCCTTCGTGGCGGATATCAGTGCAGAGGTTTCTACCATTGATTTAGTTCTGGTATTGAGGAACTTTGTCGGATGCGTTTCTGGTGGCCGAACTTGAGGCTATATATATATGTTTACCATAATAAGCAACTTGACTCGACGCGCATTTCTTTAGTGAGGGTTCTATATGGATCGAGTGGTGCGCCGCCACAGGTACGGTTATTTGGATCGGGTGGCACGCCGCCACGGGTATGGTATCTGGATCGGGTGACACGCCGCCATGGGTATGTCATTGGAGCGGGTTGCACGCCGCAACAGTGTAATGTGAAAATAGAGTTAGTTATATGTTACCTAGTATACAATACTTCCTGGCTTCTGAGGAAAAATCTGTATTGAGTATCGCTTGGGGAATGGTACATAGGTTGTGTCCTTTTAGGATTTGATAGCATACATTAATTGTTTCACCGTGGGTGAGATTGATTGCTTGGGTTCAGACCTAAATATGTGCGTGGCTGATCGTTTTGAGCTTGGTAAATTGAGGTGCTTCATGAGTAATAGTGTTTGGATAGAATCATGAATCGTAGCAAGGCCACGTGATGTTATGACCTTTCGATAAGGAGTCATGTACTCTATTTCTATAATGCGAGATGCGATCTTAGTTCTATGTTATGATGGTACAAAGAAATTGAATTACAGCTCTCTTGTTGAAGACAGTTGTCATGATCTGAGTATGTTCGGATGTCTCTATTGGAGCCTGTGTTGTGCTCGTTGTGGCTTAGGCCGGTGTTGAGGTGACATATCACCAGTGCGGTGTGTTATAATCGAAATGATCATTTGAGTCATTATGGAGAGCGAGCATATGTGATTTCAGTGGGTTAGAAAGGTAATACCGAGTTGTGGGTCCGAAATCTGTTGTGGTATCAGTTAAAAATGAAATGGATTCATGAATGGTTGTCCTGAGAGATGGGTTTGTTATATCGCGTGTTCGGTTGCCGTGGGCATGATATGAAGGTGTTGGAACAAGACTATCTAATGGAAAAGGTTTTTGAGTTGGTATTTGGTTATCGTGGGAAATTATTGTGATTAGAGACTATTATCTCATGTGATTGGGTTGTTTGATACATCATATGATCTCACCCGGAGTGGTGAGTGTGAGTTATTGCAGTGGATTTTAGTGTATCCCGAGTATAGGTATGGGATTAGCAATTGGTATATGATTTCGGAAAGTGCAATGTGGTTTATGGTTCAGATGGTTTGTGAGATTTCAGCTATATGGTGTTATCAGGCTTATGAGAGATAGGGTGACGTGTGATCGCCCGAATATATGCTTGGTAAGGTCATTTAGCTATTGAGTTGCTTCTAGTACCACTCTGGTACGCTCGAGGACGAGCGTTTGTTTAAGTTGGGGAGAATGTGACGACCAGACCCATCGTCACGGGAATTACCACCTTGTTATGTTGTAATTACATGTTTTATGCTTTTATATCAGTGTTAGAGTCTATCGGGTGAGTTAGGAATGAATTGGTTTGAAAAGGAGGCATATAGCCTTTTTGAAGGAAACTTGAATAAGGAAACTCAACCAGGAGTTGACTATTTGGTTATAGGGCTCGGAATCGGATTCTAAAGGTTCGGTTAGTTCCGGGAGGTAACTTGTGACTTAGGGGAGCAATCGGAATTGAATTTGGAGGTCTGGTGTAGAAATAGGCTTGAATTGGCTAAGGTTGAATTTTGGCGAAATCCGAACGGTAGGTGAGCTTTTGATCCGGGGGTTATAATGGAATTCCGATAATTTCTATAGCTTCGTTATGTGATTTTGGATATGTCCGCAAAATTTCAGGTCACTCGGACATCGTTTGGTCGGGTTTTTGATCGAATGTGTAATTCAGAAAGTTTTAAGGAATTTAGGCTTGAATCCGTGTGTAATTGGTGATTTGGATGTTTAGGATGGTGTTTTTATGATTGGAACAAGTTCGTATCATGTTTTGGAGTATGTTGGTGGTTTTCGTTAGGGTCCCGGGGACCTCGGGATGAATTCGGGGGTCCAAACGGACCAATTTGTGCCAAAGGCACTGCTGTTTCTGCTGCAATAATTGCAGAACTATTTTGCTCTCCGCGATCGCGGAGATAGCCATGCGATCGTGTAAGGTGAGGCCGTAATGCATCGCGATCGCGATGCCAAGTGTGTGATCGCGTAAGAGGAAAACCTTGAGCTCTGCGATTGCGAAGTGAAGTCTGCGATCGCGTAAGTCTGGAAAATGAAGCAGTGTGATCGTGTGAGGAAGCCTGCGATCGCGTGGGGTTATTTATCTGAAACAATGCGATCGCGTGGGTTTTGTCGCGATTGCGTAGAGTAAATTTGGAGCCTGGTAAAGTTGTTCATCGCGATCGCGAGCCTGGGGCTGCGATCGCAGAAGGTCGCCTGGCAGTAAGTGAATTAATATAACAGAATAGTGTATTCGCGAACCCCATACCCAAAACCTCCATTTTTGAGTTCCAAGAGAAGGTATTATCGGGAGATTGCTGAGAAATCATCGGTGTTTCATCGGAGGTAAGTTTTGTGGCTTAATTACATCATTCTAACATGAAATCCTTGGTTAATTCCCTGTAAATGAAAGATTAAAGGTGGGTTTGAGCCCTAGGCCTAAAATTGAAGAAAAATACTGATTTGAGTGGGCAAATAGAGTCCGATTTTGGTAAATTTTATATTCCTAGACTCGTATCGAGATGAGGATTCCGAATATGTGACTTTTGTAATTTTTCGAGAAGCGTACCGAAAGTCGGGTTTTTGCAACTTTGCCATTTTTGGTTTAAATAGAGTTGTATTGATTGGGTGTCATCCCAATGGCCTAATTTGTTGTATTTCTACTGTATTTGATCAGATTCTACGTGCACGGAGCTTGATTCTCGTGGAAAGGGCATCGCGGAGTAGGCGCCGCGCTGTGTTGAGGTGAGTAAAATATGTGGGTGATGACCAGCGGGTTCGAAACCCCGGTATACCACTTTGTGACGCTGTATAGCGGCGAGACACGTACTCTCTTGTGAGTGCGGGGTCGATTGTGATTGGGGACTATGGCTTAGTCCGACTTGTTGGCACTGTGTTATGATAATTGGCTATTCTTGAGCCGTTAAACCTCCATCCCGGATGGTTGCATACTATATATTGTGATATTGGCCACTCTTGAGCCGTGGAACCCCCTTCTTGGGTGGTTGAGTATACATGAGGGCCGTGAGCAAGCTATTGGATCCCGCGAGGATCGTTATCATTGTCCTATGATATTGACATGTTTGTTACTACCAATCCGTAGCTATTTCTGTTTTCATGACATTTCCAATCTCTGGAATTTGATATTACTGTTTTCCAACTGAAAAATGATAAATGGTTTTTTTTTTCAAAATTACTTTTGAGCATGCGAGGCTGTATTTGCATATTAGCTGACTGGTAGTGGATCGGGCTGCGTTCCGCATCGGTATATATGTTGGATCGGACTGCACGCCGCAGTAATGTTGTGCTTGGGCTGTAGGAGCCCCTCCGGAGTCTGAACCCCCACAGTGAGCACGAGTACCCAAATTAGATCGGGCTACACGCCGTAGCGGTCATATCATGCATTGCATTGCATTTAGCTACATCCGATAGTTGTTATACTGTTTTGCTGGTACTTGTTGGTACAGGTACAATTGATATTGATTCTGTGACAGGGTATTTGATGACAGCTTTACATAGTGCTTTATTGCGGATTTCTTATCTGCGCTGTCTTACCCCTGTTTATTACCACTGAGTCTGGCAGTACTCATTTTATTTGCTGCACCTTATGTGCAGATCCAGGTACCTCTCAGCAGTGATCCGGAAGCTGTTCGAGGCTACATCTGTAGGATATTCGAGGTAGCTGCAGAGTCCGCAGGACCCGATATTCCTTCTTACTGTCTTTTGACTCTGTATTGCTATTTCTTTCCGCACTTGGTATCTTGTAAACCATTATTACACTATGTTCATTAGAGGCTCATGACTCTTGACCCTTCGGTCTATGGGAGTTGGCACGTGTTGGGACTTGGTTCCCTGTTTTTAATATATATATCACTGTTGAATTATTCTGTTGTGCTTAATTGGGATAATGCGAGCTCAAAGCTCCGTAAATTGTGGTTGATTGGTCTTGCTGGCCTAGCAGTGTGCTGGGCGCCATCACGACCAGATTTGGGGTCGTGACAGGGTGATTGTAAGGCCCCGTAAAATTTTTGTGCATAAAACCTAGTAGCTGTGGTGTCTTGGTCCGAATAATGTGTTAGGAATGCGTAGAATTCTTCGCGGCTCGCAAGCTCGCCGCGGTTCGGACAAGAGTCAAAAATGTTGAGAATAAAATTTTCCAGAAAAATGTCAAATATGCGGTCAAGAATGCGACCGCAAACCTGACATGCGGACCGCATTCTTGCCGCAAAACGTTCGAGAGAGTTTCCAAAAATCGTGTCAAATGTGCGGTCGATATGCGATCGCATGTCAAATCTGCGGTGCATTTTGCGACCGCAGATCAAACATGCGGACCGCATTCTGGCCGCATTCCTTAACAGAACCTTGTAAAATTTGAGGCAATTCTGCGGTCACTATGCGGACCGCATGTTGATTCTGCGGTCGCATAGTGACCGCATATTTGACCCCGGCCCAGATTTTTTGTAACATTTTGACCCGATCCTTCTTTAATATAACACACTTCTTCTTCATTTTATCATATCATCTTACCAAAAATTAGAGAGAGAAGAGAGGGTTTTTAGAGAGAGAAATCTTGCATCTTCAAGGATTGTTCTAACTACCTTAATTCCAAGGGATCTTAGGGCAAGGATTCAACTTCCCCAATCTTTTCAAGGTAAAAACCCTAACTATTTTCTTTGATTTTCAGTTTTAATTGGGTAAAGAGAGGTTTGCATATAATAGCTTTTAAAAATAGAATTTTTACACTCATGCATGATTATTGAACTTGTTTTTTTGTAAAAGAAGTGAGTAGAAGTAAGAGTCTTCAAGAAACAAGGTTAGCAAGAGTAAGATAGCGTGGGTAAGCATAAAGTAGGAAGTTAACGGAAGAAAACGCATCACCAGGTATGTATGGCTAATTTTGATTCTTGTAAAATCGCCCAAATGTGTGCGAATTGTTTTGGCATGTGTCAAATTGAGAAATTTTACGTAATTCTTTGATTTCCTTGTTGAGCATTTGATTGATGTTGAACTATGTGTGGTATGAAATATGAATTGAAGAATAAAAAGGTAATCGAGATTGGTAAAGAATTGGGAACAACCATTGTGATGGCATATTTGGCTTATTGTGGAAGGAATTTGAAACACCTTAATTGTGGTAAATTGTTGAACATGATTATGTGGGCATTTTCGATTTTGGAATACTTGTAACTTGGTTTTGATATTGGCTTGAGAAGAAATTGAGAACATGAACCAATGTGTAAGTTGCTTATTTGAACTTGGTGAAATTGTGTGTAGTACCTTATCTGCTGTTTGAAATTGTTGTGTTTTCAACTGTAAGGCGGGGTCGTGTTACGCGCCGCAACGTGGGGAAATAAGGTGTGGGTTGGGGTGATAAAGGTGGCCGAGGTAATAAGGGTGGTCAGGGGCAATAAGGATGGAAAGCGATCGAAATCGCTATTGAAAATTTATACAAAAATCAATAATGTGAAATTGTGAAAGGAGACAGCAGGAGAGTTTGCAACCCGGGGAGCACTGATTGCTCCTATGTTTGACTACTTGCAATTTATGTTGTTGATTGGTTGTTGTTCCATTTGCTGACCTTGAATGTGCTTGTGTTGAGACTTATCTGAAATGAGTAAAAGGTGAAAAACATGGTTGGTTGGCTTGATTAGTTTTAATGTAATTTAATGGCTTGAGTTTACTTGGGACAAAGTTTGTCCATACATACCAGTACAATTCAAGTGTACTGACGTCCCTTTTGCCGGGGACGCTACATTCGTGTTATGATTGTAGGTGTATCTGTAGCAGGCACTTCAGCACATCGGCAGTAGTATCCTTCATCCTCCACTGCCCGTTTTTGATGAGCCCCTTTCTTCCTCGGGGCCTTGTGTGGTTCATGCCACTTCGGTTTAGATTTCATTTTGGTTTTGTAAGGTATAGCCGGAGCCTTGTTACCGGCAAGTATTGTATTTCTCTTTTTGTATCCTAGAGGCTCCATAGACATGTAAACTGTGGGATTATGGCCTATGTATATGTATGGGGCGTTGTAAATATAAATTATGAACTTGTTAGTGAATCAATCACATGGTTATGTTTATCTATTATGAAATCAGTCATTATTGGTAAAATATTTGGTTAATGAGAAACAATCAACATAGGGTTAACGCGTGGGAATGAAAGGCACCCAGGTCCGCTTGACTGGGGCAACCCGGTCAGGCGCCGGTCATGTCCCTCGATTTGGGGCGTGACAAACTTGGTATCAAAGCCTATGGTTTTTAAAGTGTCCTAGGATGTCTCGGAGCCGTGTCTAGTAGTGCCCTTCTTATAGGTGTGTTGTCGACCACATCATATAAGTAGGGGGCTACACGGGCATTTAGGAATTTACCTACTTCTTTGTTAATCTATATCGTGCGGTAAAGTGCAATGTGGAGATATCCGTGTCTAATTCGTGCCTTGTTCCCAAATTTTCAGAATATGGCACCTAAGAAGAAGGCTAGACTCGGCCTTAGGGCCAATGCCGGCCTAAGTGCAACTGTTAATCATGTACCCGATGCCGTGGGAGAGAATGACCCACCAGTTCCGAATTTGCCTGGCCCATCTGTTCAAAACCCAAGTGTCCCTATTCCAGCTGCGGCAGAGGATGCCACCATTCCTCCTGCCAGTGTTCCTGACTCAGATACAGTTCCCGCTTCGGGCTCCGGTATCTCTAATGAAGAACTTAGGGGAGCCATCCATATGTTAACACAATTAGTGGCTGCCCAGGCCCAGAGATCCCATGATGCCCCCTGCATCCTCCAGCGGACAGGGAGATTCCTTTGGCTCCAGAGTCCATCAATTCTTGCGATTGGCCCCTCCGGAATTTTCAGGCACCGATCCAGAGGCTGACCCACAGGAATTCCTTGATGAGATATACAAGACCCTCAGAGTGATGAAGGCTACAGATATAGAGGGGGTAGAGTTGGCCTCTTACAGGCTGAAGGGAGCGGCACGTTCATGGTTCGAAATGTGGGAGGATTCCCGTGAGGAAGGGAGCCCTCCGGCCAGATGGGATGAGTTCGTAGATGCATTTATGGACCACTTCTTACCTGCCGAGGTGATGGCAGCCCGCGCCACGGAGTTCGAGGTCCTCAAGCAGGGTAGTATGAGTGTTTGGGAATAAAATTTTCCAGAAAAATGTCAAATATGCTGTCAAGAATGCGACCGCAAACCTGACATGCGGACCGCATTCTTGCCGCAAAACGTTCGAGAGAGTTTCCAAAAATCGTGTCAAATGTGCGGTCGATATGCGATCGCATGTCAAATCTGCGGTGCATTTTGCGACCGCAGATCAAACATGCGGACCGCATTCTGGCCACATTCCTTAACAGAACCTTGTAAAATTTGAGGCAATTCTGCGGTCACTATGCGGACCGCATGTTGATTCTGCGGTCGCATAGTGACCGCATATTTGACCCCGGCCCAGATTTTTTGTAACATTTTGACCCGATCCTTCTTTAATATAACACACTTCTTCTTCATTTTATCATATCATCTTACCAAAAATTAGAGAGAGAAGAGAGGGTTTTTAGAGAGAGAAATCTTGCATCTTCAAGGATTGTTCTAACTACCTTAATTCCAAGGGATCTTAGGGCAAGGATTCAACTTCCCCAATCTTTTCAAGGTAAAAACCCTAACTATTTTCTTTGATTTTCAGTTTTAATTGGGTAAAGAGAGGTTTGCATATAATAGCTTTTAAAAATAGAATTTTTACACTCATGCATGATTATTGAACTTGTTTTTTTGTAAAAGAAGTGAGTAGAAGTAAGAGTCTTCAAGAAACAAGGTTAGCAAGAGTAAGATAGCGTGGGTAAGCATAAAGTAGGAAGTTAACGGAAGAAAACTCATCACCAGGTATGTATGGCTAATTTTGATTCTTGTAAAATCGCCCAAATGTGTGCGAATTGTTTTGGCATGTGTCAAATTGAGAAATTTTACGTAATTCTTTGATTTCCTTGTTGAGCATTTGATTGATGTTGAACTATGTGTGGTATGAAATATGAATTGAAGAATAAAAAGGTAATCGAGATTGGTAAAGAATTGGGAACAACCATTGTGATGGCATATTTGGCTTATTGTGGAAGGAATTTGAAACACCTTAATTGTGGTAAATTGTTGAACATGATTATGTGGGCATTTTCGATTTTGGAATACTTGTAACTTGGTTTTGATATTGGCTTGAGAAGAAATTGAGAACATGAACCAATGTGTAAGTTGCTTATTTGAACTTGGTGAAATTGTGTGTAGTACCTTATCTGCTGTTTGAAATTGTTGTGTTTTCAACTGTAAGGCGGGGTCGTGTTGCGCGCCGCAACGTGGGGAAATAAGGTGTGGGTTGGGGTGATAAAGGTGGCCGAGGTAATAAGGGTGGTCAGGGGCAATAAGGATGGAAAACGATCGAAATCGCTATTGAAAATTTATACAAAAATCAATAATGTGAAATTGTGAAAGGAGACAGCAGGAGAGTTTGCAACCTGGGGAGCACTGATTGCTCCTATGTTTGACTACTTGCAATTTATGTTGTTGATTGGTTGTTGTTCCATTTGCTGACCTTGAATGTGCTTGTGTTGAGACTTATCTGAAATGAGTAAAAGGTGAAAAACATGGTTGGTTGGCTTGATTAGTTTTAATGTAATTTAATGGCTTGAGTTTACTTGGGACAAAGTTTGTCCATACATACCAATACAATTCAAGTGTACTGACGTCCCTTTTGCCGGGGACGCTACATTCGTGTTATGATTGTAGGTGGATCTGTAGCAGGCACTTCAGCACATCGGCAGTAGTATCCTTCATCCTCCACTGCCCGTTTTTGGTGAGCCCCTTTCTTCCTCGGGGCCTTGTGTGGTTCATGCCACTTCGGTTTAGATTTCATTTTGGTTTTGTAAGGTATAGCCGGAGCCTTGTTACCGGCAAGTATTGTATTTCTCTTTTTGTATCCTAGAGGCTCCATAGACATGTAAACTGTGGGATTATGGCCTATGTATATGTATGGGGCGTTGTAAATATAAATTATGAACTTGTTAGTGA
The DNA here is from genome assembly GCA_032618575.1 of Nicotiana noctiflora. Lineage (NCBI taxonomy): Eukaryota > Viridiplantae > Streptophyta > Magnoliopsida > Solanales > Solanaceae > Nicotiana > Nicotiana noctiflora. The sequence continues at coordinate 103,310 of JASVEL010010589.1, forward strand.
ATCAATCACATGGTTATGTTTATCTATTATGAAATCAGTCATTATTGGTAAAATATTTGGTTAATGAGAAACAATCAACATAGGGTTAACGCGTGGGAATGAAAGGCACCCAGGTCCGCTTGACTGGGGCAACCCGGTCAGGCGCCGGTCATGTCCCTCGATTTGGGTCGTGACAAACTTGGTATCAGAGCCTATGGTTTTTAAAGTGTCCTAGGATGTCTCGGAGCCGTGTCTAGAAGTGCCCTTCTTATAGGTGTGTTGTCGACCACATCATATAAGTAGGGGGCTACACGGGCATTTAGGAATTTACCTACTTCTTTGTTAATCTATATCGTGCGGTAAAGTGCAATGTGGAGATATCCGTGTCTAATTCGTGCCTTGTTCCCAAATTTTCAGAATATGGCACCTAAGAAGAAGGCTAGACTCGGCCTTAGGGCCAATGCCGGCCTAAGTGCAACTGTTAATCATGTACCCGATGCCGTGGGAGCGAATGACCCACCAGTTCCGAATTTGCCTGGCCCATCTGTTCAAAACCCAAGTGTCCCTATTCCAGCCGCGGCAGAGGATGCCACCATTCCTCCTGCCAGTGTTCCTGACTCAGATACAGTTCCCGCTTCGGGCTCCGGTATCTCTAATGAAGAACTTAGGGGAGCCATCCATATGTTAACACAATTAGTGGCTGCCCAGGCCCAGAGATCCCATGATGCCCCTGCATCCTCCAGCGGACAGGGAGATTCCTTTGGCTCCGGAGTCCATCAATTCTTGCGATTGGCCCCTCCAGAATTTTCAGGTACCGATCCAGAGGCTGACCCACAGGAATTCCTTGATGAGATATACAAGACCCTCAGAGTGATGAAGGCTACAGATATAGAGGGGGTAGAGTTGGCCTCTTACAGGCCGAAGGGAGCGGCACGTTCATGGTTCGAAATGTGGGAGGATTCCCGTGAGGAAGGGAGCCCTCCGGCCAGATGGGATGAGTTCGTAGATGCATTTATGGACCACTTCTTACCTGCCGAGGTGATGGCAGCCCGCGCCACGGAGTTCGAGGTCCTCAAGCAGGGTAGTATGAGTGTTTGGGAATATCACATGGAGTTCGTAAGGTTGTCCAAGTATGCTCCTCATTTAGTGTCGACCATGGATGCCCGGGTTCGACGGTTTGTTCGGGGCCTTAGCCCTTTGGTGGTGAATGAGGCCGCCACAGCAGCCTTGCACTCAGACATGAACTATGGGAGGATTGTGGGGTTTGCTCAGGCCACAGAGGCCAGGAAATTGAAGATTCGTGCAGAAAGAGAAAGTAGCAGCAGGGCCCGGTCAATGGGTCGTTCGGGGAGATCACTTCCAGGGAAGGGGTCATCAGGGCCATCCCAGTCATATGCTCAGTCCTCCGCGAGTGCACCGCCATCCGTGCACAGTCATCAGCAGGGCAGTTACTCGAGACCTGGTTCAGACAGCAGGAGGTCTCGTCAGTCTGGTCGTCCTGGGGTGAGATCCCAGCAGCAAGGGACACCTACATGCCCCAAGTGTGGGAGATTTCATACAGAAACTTGCTACCTTGACCTTCCAGTGTGCTTTGGGTGCGGGGTGAGAGGTCACATTCAGCGGGACTGCCGTGCACCCCGTCAGGGTATAGGTAGGGGATCTGCTCAGTCATCCGGTTCTTCAGCTGCTACATCATCAGCGCGTACTCCAGCAGCAGCAGGGCGTGGTGCAGCTAGGGGTGGAGCTCATGGTAGGGGTGGACCTAGCCGATTCTATGCATTGAGTGGCCGCCAAAATGCTGAGGCTTCTCCAGATATTGTTACAGGTATCCTGTCTGTTCGGACTATTGATTGCTATGCCCTTATTGATCCGGGGTCCTCCTTGTCTTATGTTACTCCATTCATTGCTTCAAGTTTTGGGATAGAACCCGAACAGCTTCATGAGCCGTTCTCTGTGTCGACTCCTATTGGTGATTCTATTACAACCTCACGAGTCTATAGGAATTGTGTTGTTACGGTGGGTGGTCGTGATACCACAGCCGACCTTATTGAGCTTGGGATGGTAGATTTTGATGTAATTATGGGGATGGATTGGCTCTATTCGTGCTTTGCCAAACTTGACTGTCGAACGAGAGTTATGAGGCTCGAGTTCCCTAACGAGCCAGTTATTGAATGGAGAGGAAATGGTGTAGTGCCAAGGGGTAAGTTTATTTCCTACCTTAAGGCTTCGAAGAAGATTAAGAAAGGGTGTATCTATCACCTGGTTCGGGTAACGGACACCACCTCAGAGGTGCCTACCCTCGAGTCCGTGCCAATTGTGAATGAATTTCCTGAAGTGTTTCCAGATGAGCTTCCAGGCATCCCGCCGGATAGGGAGATTGATTTCGGAATTGATGTATTGCCGGATACTCAGCCAATATCCATTCCACCATACAGAATGGCGCCAGCAGAGTTAAGGGAGTTAAAGGAGCAGTCGAGGGATTTATTAGAGAAAGGGTTCATACGACCGAGTGTGTCGCCGTGGGGTGCTCCGGTTCTCTTTGTCAGAAAGAAGGATGGGTCACTTCGAGTGTGTATTGATTATCGGCAGCTCAACAAAGTCACCATCAAGAATAAATATCCTTTGCCTCGAGTGGATGATCTGTTTGACCAATTGCAGGGAGCGAAGTTCTTCTCAAAGATTGATTTATGGTCTGGGTACCACCAGTTAAAAATCAGGGAGCAGGATATTCCTAAGACCGCCTTCGGAACTCGTTATGGTCACTTCGAGTTTTTGGTCATGTCTTTTGGGCTAACCAATGCCCCAGCAGCTTTCATGGACCTTATGAATCGGGTTTTCAAGCCATTCCTAGATTCCTTTGTAATTGTATTCATTGACGACATCCTCATCTACTCTCGGAGCAGGGAAGATCATGCCGTTCACCTCAGAGCAGCATTGCAGACCCTTCTTCAGCATCAATTGTATGCCAAGTTCTCAAAATGTGAGTTTTGGTTGGAGTCCGTAGCTTTTCTAGGGCATGTTATTTCCAGTGAGGGAATTATGGTGGATCCTCAGAAGATTGCGGCGGTGAAAGATTGGCCTAGACCCACGACCCCGACAGAGATTCGCAGCTTTTTGGGTCTGGCAGGGTACTATCGGAGGTTTGTAGAGGGATTCTCAACCCTCGCCTCCCCATTGACTAAATTGACGCAGAAGGCAGTTAAGTTCCAGTGGTCCGAAGCATGTGAGAAAAGTTTCCAAGAACTGAAGTCAAGATTGACCTCGGCACCAGTATTGGCCTTGCCAGAAGGCAGAGAGGGATTTGTAGTCTATTGTGATGCCTCCAGAGTCGGTTTGGGATGTGTATTGATGCAGCACGGAAAGGTCATAGCTTATGCTTCCAGGCAACTTAAGAACCATGAGAAGAATTATCCGACGCATGATTTGGAACTTGCAACTGTTGTGTTTGCCTTGAAAATATGGCGACACTATCTTTATGGGGTTCATGTAAATGTGTTTTCAGACCACAAGAGCCTCCAGTATTTTTTCAAGCAGAAAGAGCTGAATCTGAGACAGCGGCGGTGGTTAGAATTACTCAAGGACTATGATATGGACATATTGTACCATCCAGGGAAGGCAAATGTGGTAGCCGACGCTCTTAGTCGGAAATCCATGGGTAGTTTGGCTCATTTGGGTATGGATCAGAGACCCCTGGCTCGAGAGGTCTACCAATTAGCCAGCTTGGGGGTTCGTATTTCGGCGTCGGACGAGGGGGATATCTTGGTGCATAATGGAGCAGAATCATCATTGGTCGCGAAAATCAAGGAAAAACAGTTCATGGATCCAGCATTGGTTCGGGTGAAGGAAGCAGTCATGAATGACAAGACCTCAGCATTTGTACTCGGCAGCGAAGATGGTGTATTGCGGTGTCAAGATAGGCTATGTGTTCCGGATGTGGACGAGCTTCGGGAAAGAGTGATGGCAGAGGCTCATACTTCCAGGTATTCTGTGCACCCCGGTTCAACAAAAATGTATCACGATCTCAAGGAGATTTATTGGTGGAACGGTATGAAAAGGGATGTGGCAGGCTTTGTAGCTAAATGTCCGAACTGTCAACAAGTGAAGGCCGAGCATCAACGGCCCGGTGGATTAACTCAACTTATAGAAATACCAAGGTGGAAATGGGAGATGATCAATATGGATTTCGTGGTGGGGTTACCTCGCACTCAGCGTAAGTTCGATTCAGTATGGGTGATAGTAGATCGACTCACCAAATCAGCTCACTTCCTGCCTGTCAAGTCCACTGATACCGCGGAGCAATATGCAAGATTGTACATCAAAGAGATAGTAAGGCTTCATGGCACTCCACTTTCTATCATCTCAGATCGCGGGGCTCAGTTCACCGCTAACTTTTGGAAGAAGTTTCAGCAAGGTTTGGGAACTCAGGTGAATCTCAGCACAGCTTTCCATCCACAGACCGATGGACAGGCCGAGCGGACCATTCGGACGCTTGAAGATATGTTGCGGGCTTGTGTCTTAGATTTTAAAGGTAATTGGGATGAACACTTGCCACTCTGATAGAATTTGCTTACAATAACAGCTATCATGCTAGCATTCAGATGGCCCCATTTGAGGCATTGTACGGGAGAAGATGTAGATCGCCAATCGGGTGGTTTGAGGTAGGTGAAGCGGAATTGCTAGGGCCGGATATGGTGTACGAAGCTATGGAAAAGGTCAAGGTTATTCAGGAGAGAATGAAAACAGCACAGAGTCGTCAAAAGTCCTATGCAGACGTTCGCCGAAGGGATTTGGAGTTTCAAGTCGATGATTGGGTGTTCTTGAGGGTATCTCCTACGAAAGGAGTCATGCGATTTGGAAAGAAAGGGAAATTGAGTCCTAGGTATGTCGGGCCATATCGGATCATTCAAAGGATTGGTCAAGTTGCTTATAGGCTAGAGTTGCCTCCTGAGATGTCATCGGTGCACCCGGTATTCCATGTGTCCATGTTGAAGAAAGTGATTGGAGATCCATCCACCATCATGCCAGTCGAAGCTATAGAGGTTAATGAAGATTTGTCATACGAAGAAGTTCCAGTCGCCATTTCTTGATAGGCAAGTCCGTAAGTTGAGAAATAAGGAAGTTGCCTCTGTTAAAGTATTGTGGCGAAGTCAACAAGTTGAAGAGGCCACATGGGAAGCGGAAAAAGAGATGAAGGAAAAGTACCCCCATTTGTTCGATCAAGCCTAGAAGAAATTAGGTGACCCTCCTACTCTTAGTAATTGTCATCTTGTCTAAGTTGTTTCCCTCTTCGTATTAGTAAAGTCCCCTTCATTTTGTAATGACTTAAATATGTTGTTACCTTAGGTCACTTGAACCTTTCTTGATAAATGAAATCCTTATAGATATTTGGGTGTTAAATAAACAACTAATAGTAAGTTTAGATTGGTAATGGTTTGTTAAGTTTACATGGTGTGTTAAAATGGTTAAATAAGGTGAGAATTCATTGAAGTGACTAGTTTATGTGCAATTGTAACAATGTGATAGAATATGTGCATTCGTTGAGGTAAGAAAGTGTATAACAGTTGTGAAAGGTGTTGTATTTGTGTATTGTTGTTTGGTAATGTGTTTCGGGGGCCCTCTGACAGGTGGATATGTCCATAATACAAAGGAAACTCTCGCGAAATTTTTCTAAAATATAAGAGTTAGTCAAAATTTTGATAGCTTGCATATCATGTCTTTCAAAATTCATTTATTTCAAAATCCTCATTCGAGGACTTCTTTCTCAAGTAGAGTGTAAGGCCCCGTAAAATATTTGTGCATAAAACCTAGTAACTATAGTGTCATGGTCTGAATAATGTGTTAGGAATGCGTAAAATTCTTCGCGGCGAGCTTGCTCGCCGCGGTTCGGACCCTTGGTAGTGATTTAAGTGTCAAAAATGTAGAGAATAAATTTTTTCCAGAAAAGTGTCAAATATGCGGTCAAGAATACGACCGCAAACCTGACATGCGGACCGCATTCTTGCCGCAAATCGTTCCAGAGAGTTTCCAAAAATCATGTCAAATGTGCGGTCGATATGCGATCGCATGTCAAATCTGCGGTGCATTTTGCGACCGCAGATCAAACATGCGGACCGCATTCCGGCCACATTCCTTAACAGAAACTTGTAAATTTTGAGGCCATTTTGCGGTCACTTTGCGGACCGCATGTTGATTCTGCGGTCGCATAGTGACCGCATATTTGACCCCGGCCCAGATTTTTTGTAACATTTTGACCCGATCCCTTCTTTAATATAACAAACTTCTTCTTCATTTTATCATATCATCTTACCAAAAATTAGAGAGAGAAGAGAGGGTTTTTAGAGAGAGAAATCTTGCATCTTCAAGGATTGTTCTAACTACCTTAATTCCAAGGGATCTTAGGGCAAGGATTCAACTTCCCCAATCTTTTCAAGGTAAAAACCCTAACTATTTTCTTTGATTTTCAGTTTTAATTGGGTAAAGAGAGGTTTGCATATAATAGCTTTTAAAAATAGAATTTTTACACTCATGCATGATTATTGAACTTGTTTTTTTGTAAAAGAAGTGAGTAGAAGTAAGAGTCTTCAAGAAACAAGGTTAGCAAGAGTAAGATAGCGTGGGTAAGCATAAAGTAGGAAGTTAACGGAAGAAAACTCATCACCAGGTATGTATGGCTAATTTTGATTCTTGTAAAATCGCCCAAATGTGTGCGAATTGTTTTGGCATGTGTCAAATTGAGAAATTTTACGTAATTCTTTGATTTCCTTGTTGAGCATTTGATTGATGTTGAACTATGTGTGGTATGAAATATGAATTGAAGAATAAAAAGGTAATCGAGATTGGTAAAGAATTGGGAACAACCATTGTGATGGCATATTTGGCTTATTGTGGAAGGAATTTGAAACACCTTAATTGTAGGTGTATCTGTAGCAGGCACTTCAGCACATCGACAGTAGTATCCTTCATCCTCCACTGCCCGTTTTTGGTGAGCCCCTTTCTTCCTCGGGGCCTTGTGTGGTTCATGCCACTTCGGTTTAGATTTCATTTTGGTTTTGTAAGGTATAGCCGGAGCCTTGTTACCGGCAAGTATTGTATTTCTCTTTTTGTATCCTAGAGGCTCCATAGACATGTAAACTGTGGGATTATGGCCTATGTATATGTATGGGGCGTTGTAAATATAAATTATGAACTTGTTAGTGAATCAATCACATGGTTATGTTTATCTATTATGAAATCAGTCATTATTGGTAAAATATTTGGTTAATGAGAAACAATCAACATAGGGTTAACGCGTGGGAATGAAAGGCACCCAGGTCCGCTTGACTGGGGCAACCCGGTCAGGCGCCGGTCATGTCCCTCGATTTGGGGCGTGACAGGTACGCCTACCACAAGATACGAAATAAAATGGGAACGGGTTGCACGCCGCAACAGTGTTAAATAAGATTGGAACGGGTTGCACTTACAACAAGATGTGATCTGTCATTGGAACCCGGAAGTACGAAAAGAAAAAAAAATAAAAGAAAAAAAATATAATAAAAGTAAAAGAAAAAGAAAAGAAAATAAAAAGAAAAAAAAGAAAAGAAAAAGAAAAAGAAAAAAAAAGAAAATAAAAAGAAAAAGAAAATAAAAAGAAAATAAATAAAAAAAGAAAAGAAAAATAACACAAAAAACCAAAAAATTGTGTTTTGCGTGAACTATATTTGGACTTGATTCCGAAAGGGTACGTAGGCAGCCTCTCCATGAGGTTCAGTCACACCAAAATAAAAAATTTCAATTTTTCAAAAATTAAAACTGGGGCAGATGATATGACGATTCAGTTTGAACCCGCCAAAATGGTTCCAAAGTCCTAGTTCCATCCAAAATCCTTTTTATCCCAAAGACCTTGTCCAAGTCCTGATCAATTTGCAAAAGTGGAAAGGTGGAAAACGTCATTGTTGGAATCTGATACAATTCAAATCGAGAGAAATAAAAATGAGAGTCTTATGGTGAGAATATTCGGGCACCATAAGGCGTTGGTGAGTAGAGAAAATAAAATGAGAGAGTACGATTAGTGAAACTCACAAAGAGCACTATCGGGTGACGATGAGAAGAGAAATGAGAGAGGTCGATTGGCAAAAACCCGCAAATGGCTTTGTTGGGCGAAAAGAAGACATCTCATCCATAAAAGACTCCTGGAAAGGTTACCTGGTTTCGAAATGCGAATCAATGGGTTCACATGAAGCTGGAAAGTTTGTGTGGTTTGGGCATCCAATCCAAGAAGCATGTCATGTTCATTTGAAGCTAGCATGCACCCCAGATAAGTCATTCTTTTTCCCCGAAGGGATGCTTCTCTTTAAACTCGTTTGCTTGCCTTTTGTATATTTATACTTTGAACCCTTTCGGTTTAATCTGATTCCGAAATTATTACAAAGAAAAGTTGGCAGGATTGGTTTCACAAGACTCCGCCTAGTTAGGGTCAAAGGAAATACCCAGCCTCAGCGGGTGCGTCAGTCCAATCCCGATTGACCATGGGGGTTGATTGCTTCCAAAAATAAAGATATTTGAAAAGAAAGAAAGTCAAAGGCAAAGGTCTCAAGGCAGAATAAAAAAGCCAGAGCCCATACGGGCGAGTGGTGATAAAATTCCGAAAGTTGAATCATGGCGGTTTGAAAGACAATTTATCCACGAAGCCAACAAGCAACAAAGTTTTCAACAGAAAAGGAGGCCGGGATCAAGCACTGGGGATGATCAAGGACACAAACCAATGACCGTTTCAAACTAATAAATTGTTCTTTGTTGAAAACAGGCTCTATTCAAAGTAACTAAGCAATACGCAGGTGCAACTCAAAACGAAAAAAAAAAGTGCAAGCACTGAAACAGCCTTGCAGCAAGGAAGCAACCAAAAGGAAGTTTCCCTAAATTATTTCATGCATTTTGCTAAATTAAAAAAGAAAATACAAAAAGAAGAAGAAAAGAAGAAAAGGAGAAAGAAAATGAAAATAAAAATACAAAATAAATAAATAAATAAATAAATAAATAAATCATGGTAGAATAGGACCCCATTGCTTAAATATCCTGGCATAACCCGATGATCCTCCTAGCATAACCCAAGAGGCTTTTTCTTTTCAAATCCCGGCCAAAAAACCGAAAATCTACCTGCCAAAAAACTGTGGAGCTTTTTCTTTCCAAATCCCAGCCAAAAAATCGAAGATCTCCCGGCCAAAAAACCGCTTGAGCTTTTTCTTTCAAATCTCGGCCAAAAACCAAGGATCTCCCGGCCAAAAAATCATGGAGCTTTTTCTTTCAAATCCCGGCAAAAAAATCGAGAATATCCCAGCCAAAAAACCGTTGGAGCTTTTTCTTTCCAAATCCCGGCCAAAAACCGAGGATCTCCAGGACAAAAAACTGTGGAGCTTTTTCTTTCCAAATCCTGGCCAAAAAAGCGAGGATCTCCCGGCCAAACAATTCGTTTGAAAATTTTCTTTCCAAATCTCGGCCAAAAATTGAGGATCTCCCGGCCAAAAAACCTTTGGAGCTTTTTCTTTCCAAATCCCACCAAAAAACCGAGGATCTCCCTGCCAAAAAAACCGTAGAGCTTTTTCTTTCCAAATCTCAGTCAAAAAACGAAGGATCTCCCGGCCAAAAAACCGTTTGAGTTTTTTCTTTCCAAATCCCGGCCAAAAAACTGAGGATCTCACAGCAAAAAAACATTTGGAGCTTTTTCTTTCTAAATACCAGCCAAAAAATCAAGGATCTCCCAGCCAAAAAACCGTGGAGCTTTTTCTTTTCAAATCCCGGCCAAAAAATTGAGGATCTCCCGGCCCAAAAACCGTTGGAGCTTTTTCTTTCCAAACTCCGGCCAAAAAACCGAGGATCTCCTGGTCAAAAAATCGTGGAGATTTTTCTTTCCAAATCCCGTCCAAAAAACCGAGGATCTCTCGGCCAAAAAACCGCTGGAGCTTTTTCTTTCAAAATCCTGGCAAAAAAAAAAATCTCCCGGCCAAAATACCGTTGGAGCTTTTTCTTTCCAAATTATGGTCAAAATACCGAGGATTTCCCTGGCAATAACCCAAGGAGCTTTTTCATTTTCTGGCATAACTCGGTCATTTTATAGTATAACCTGGAGAAATACAATCCTGATTTAATCGCTTACATATATGTCACAACTAACTCACGAAATTTTCCTAGTGAAAATTCGGGTAGAAAATTGCATTCGTTTGTTTTTTTGGTATCTTAAGTAGGTCAACCTCAAGACACAAGGTGCGAGATGATTGATGGAATGAGTCTCAATCCAGAATAAAGATAAGAAGAAAAGAACAAAAAAGAAATGAACTCAAATGTGAAGCAAACAAGGGTGCGGATTTCTCAAAATCTGATTGAAGTCACAAGCTCCGATGATCCCGTTTTGACCCAATGCTGCAGAAAGAAATAACACCTGCGGCTTGCGAGCTTCAAAATTCAGATCAGAGTCCACAACAAGAACCAGCTAAGACTCAAGATCAAGCTTCAAGAGATTTATAGATATGAATCTTGTAGCTCATAGCTGATAAGCTAGTTAGGCTTTTAATTTTGATTTTGATGTAATAAACGGGATCGCGGACCGAAACTTCGACGGCACTGATTCACGTCCAAGCAACGGTCGTAGTCAATATAACCTAGTCTAATAAGTCCAAGATCGATCCCACAGGGAATTAACCTACCAATTAGAACTTTCAAAACCCAAGAACACTTCCGAATCAAGTTCCCAAACTTTGAATATATATTTTTGTTTGAATTCCGAATAACTACTTTGCAAGAATTAAAAGGCTTAAAAGAAGAAATTGAATATTGGATAAAAATAATATGGAGAAGGACTAAGGTATTGATTTCCCCTATTGATGGAATCCCTTATCGTTAGGCTCATACAAATTGTTAATATATTCTATCAATCATGAACGCTATGTGTACCGTAACCCTCTCCCTAGCAATTACAATAATTTACTAGTGCACTCTCCTGATCTACCCTAGCTAGCTTTAATTTGAATAGTTCACTTAAGATTGCACCCAAGACTTCGTTATTCCTAACCCCGTCTTTACGCCTAATGTTATAGATTCCGCCAATAACCTAGGTGTGGTGTTGTTCAACAATATACCTAAATATGCACTCTTTTCCAAGTTAAGCACACTAAATAGGCACCGCTAATTGGGAGCTCTACCAATTAACTACAATAAGAATGAAGTTGAACAAATAGAAATCTAGCTAACAATTGTAATCACATAAATGATAAGTTCATTACTCAATAAGTTCCATCAAAACCTTAGAAAAGGATTTAGCTACTCATACTCAAAGAAACAATAATAATAATTGAAATCATAAATAAATACTTGATATAAAATAAAGGAATGAGTTGAGAGGATTCTCTCTTACTAATTATCTTGCAAAAGTAGTGAAAAATAGGCAACATGCCTCTATTGGGCGAACTATGGGTTTATATAGATGTTTTAGGGATAAAAAAACTAAGTTCGAGTACAATTAGGACTGCTGCTGTGGCGACTTTCGCGGTTCGTTCGCTGCCGCGGACGGACCGCGAACAGTAAATTTCAGAGAGCCTGTTTTTTCGCAGTTCATCCGCAGTTGCGGAGAAACTGCGGTTTTTCGCCCTCTTACGTTGGGAATTTGGAAAAACGCAAAACATGAAACTTGTAGCCCTTTGAGTTAGATTTCCAACCATATATTATGGAGCGAAAATTTATTTTTGAGCAAAAGGTTATGTCCAATTTACTAGAAAGTGCACAATATGCCTCATCCGTTCTTCGCGTGTACTACACTTATCAAATTTGACCCACGAACTCGATCCTGGCTTAATTCCTTGAGCTTTTACTCAGACTTCAAAGCTCAAAATCACTTAAATTCATTCCAGAACATCCATATAGCTCGGAATCACACCTTCCCAACTATTTTCAACATAAGTTCTTGACTTGTACCACACTTTGGCCTTTTTCACCATCTTTTGACTCCAAAACTTGCTCTTTAAGTCTTCATTAGCTCATGTGTACCTATAACACACTAAGAACACTAATAAAAGCATTTTTCCATCATAAACAATATCAAAACATCAATAAAGCGTGATTATTTAGGGCATAAATATAGTCGAATTCACCTATTATCAATACCCCACACTTAAACCTTTGCTCGTCCTCGAGCAACCTTAATCACACTTTAGGCAAATTTTATTTATGTCTGCCCCAAATTATATCACAAAAGCTATTTTTCATGATTAACCTAAGATATGCACAATCCTAACCTAACCGTAAACTCTCATGCCAGCACATTATCGCTTACTCTAATTATTACCAAAAACTTGCAAATTTACCTTCTTCCTTTTGAATTACATGCCCTCACAAAATTTATTGAGAGAAGTTCCCACACATCAACAATTCAAAAACATGAAACTTATAAATATCGGAAAAATTCACTCACTCTCAACAAAGAACATTCATATGCATGCAAACACACCATAGGCTTGCCCCTAGTGTAATACTCCACTAATTGAGTTATTCAATCATAGATCAAGAGGTCTTTAAGGGTTGTAATGTTGGCTACGGGACGGGTAGGATACTTTTGGTTATAGTGACTAACCTCCCTAAGCACTTTTCTTTTCCTTTTTACAACTTCCCTTTTCGTTTTCTTCCTTATGTCTCCCCTAAACATTCCTTCACCTTTATTTACTTTGAATCCCCACTTGTCTTTTGTTGGTGTAACCGACCTTTCTAATATATACATTGATTGATATAGCTCTTTTTCTCAGAATATCTTTTTTTTCTCATTGCTTTGCAACACATTTACATTATTTTGGCCAGTTCAGTATTTTCTACCATTCATTCTTGATTTTCCCTTTTTCAATTTTCCTTCACCCCACACTTAGACTTTTGCATATTCATTACAATACAAGTGCTTCTAGGAGGTAAAGTAGAACAATATAAGATTTTGATTTTTCATGAACATTCAAGGGTTATCAAAGAATAGGCTTTAAGCTCAAAGGGGTTAACTAGGATATTATGTACGGGTGAATTCATGTCTATTGATTTATGTAGTTACACAAAGAAATGCCTCTATCCTCTCTACAACAAAACAACTTCTATTTCGCTTTGCAAACACACAGGGCAAGTTCTAGGTATCATGTAAAACATATAATGTAAGTAAAATCTCACACACACATATCATGCAACTCATTTAGAATCCGATTTATGTACAAAGTCCTATCAATGTTCAAGCAAGCTGTATTGTGCAATTTAAGGCATATTTAGAATCTACAGTCAAGCTTAGATAATACATTCTCAAGTTCAATAAAGCTTTGCTAATGTGCATACTTGGGTTACATGTTACCCTTTGTCTTCTAATCCTAAAAAAACAAAAATCTACCTAACCCGGTTCAATAAAAACCCTTGGAAAAGAACCGTGGTCAAAAGAAAAATCAGGGGGAGATGATACACTACCTAGAAAAAGAAAATAAAAGAAAGAAAAATTCCTACGTGGACTACTTCCCTCAAGAGTACTTGTCCTAAATAGTCCGTCATAAGGAAGAGTCCTCTACTCATATTTTTGTATTTTTTCAAATTTTCTAATTTTTGTTTGTTTTTATTCCGACTTAGACCTTTACGAACCCGTCGCCAAGTGTCCATCATGGGGCCAAGCCAGCTAATATAATTTACAGCTACATCTACTATATACAATATACAATACAAGATAAGTCTCCCACCCCACACTGAAAATCATGCCATGTCCTCATGGCATAATAATACATGTATAGCACAGAAGGGTGAGAAAACTTACCTGGGATCTACCCCGTGTCTAGCCACTTTATCACTTTCTTTTTCACCCTATCCTTCATATTAGGGTTCAGCTTTTTTTTGCGTTTCATAGAAGGTTTGTGCTCCTCTTCTAGGAGAATTTTATGTACGCAATATGCGGGGCTGATCCCCTTTATGTCTTCCATGGTCCACCCAATGGCAGTCTTGCATTCTTTTAGTACCTGTATAAGCTTTTGAGCCTGCACATCTAACAAACTAGATGAGATAATAACAGGTAAAGTGGAGTTAGGACCTAGAAATTCATACCTGAGATGAGATGGTAGTGGTTTAAGCTCAAGCTTTGGTGGCTCTACTATGGATGGTTTTGCAGCAGGGGTCTCTCTTTTCTCTAAGTGTAGAGGCTCGAACTCAAGCTCTCTCTGCCAAAATCCCTTGCCTTCCAGAGATAGTACCCATTCAGCTAAACTTTCACCATTTACCTCTTCCATGTTCATCAGGCATGCTTGAAGTGGATCTTCAATGGTCAACTCTGCATACTCGGTCTCCACTATCACATCAACCGTATCAATAAGGGAGCAAATTGCGAACTCACTAGGGCGCCTCATGAATTTTTGCACATTGAAGATGATCTCCTCATCATTCAACCTCATCTTGAGTTCCCCAGTTTCGCAATCAATTAAAGCTCTCCCGATGGCTAGGAATGGTCTTCCTAGGATTATGGGAATTTCTTCGTCGACCTTGCAATCAAGAATAACAAAATCGGCGGGAAACACGAACTTCCCAACCTGGATAAGCACATCATCTATAGTACCAAATGGACGCTTAACCGTCCTGTCAGCAAGCTGTAAAAGCATAGAGGCAGGTCTGGCTCTCCCAATACCTAACCTCTTATAAATGACTAAGGGCACGAGATTAATGCTTGCCCCTAAATTACACAAAGCCTTAGTAAAGGCATAATTGCCTATAGTGCATGGGATGGTGAAGCTACCTGGATCAGATAACTTCTCAGCAATGGGTCTGGAGACCACTGCACTACAAGTCATGGTAAGTGTCACAGTGGCCAAGTCTTGGAAATCAAATTTCCGCGACATCAAATCCTTTATCATCTTAGCATAACCAGGCATTTCTTTTAAACCTTCAATTAAGGGAATCTTTACCTGGATTTGCTTGAGCATTTCAAAGAACTTTTTGTATTGCTCCTCTTTCTGGTGTTTGGCCAACCTTTGGGGGAATGGTGGTGGAGGCCTCTTCTTCCCGGTGACTTGGGACTTTTCTTTTTCTATCACTTTCTCATTAATCTGCTGCTCTACCTGTTCAGTTACTTTCTCTGTTCCCTGTTTTGCTTCTTTATTTTCAGCAACTGGCTGGACTGTGACTTCTGTCAACCCTGTGGACTCATCCAGTTCAATGGGCACTGGAGTAGATGTCTCAGCCTGTCTATCAATTTTCTCACTTTCATTCTCAGCATCAAGATCTCTACCGCTTCTCAGAGTCACTGCCATCATCTGCTTTGGGACTTGGTCCTTTGGGTTTGTTTGTGTATCTGCAGGCAATGTCCCTTGATGACGATTGTTGAGAGACATAGCAATCTGACCCACCTGTACTTCAATTCTTGATGGCGGCATCATGTGCATCTATCCTCTCATTTGTTTTGGCATTTGACCCAATTACCTGCTGCATCATAGCTTCCAATCTTACAAACCCATTGTCATGTCTACCCCCATGTGGTGGTGGAGGTGGATGATATCCCTGCTGCTGATTGCCGAAATTCTGAGGTCTAGGATATGGAGCCATGTTGTGTGGTGGCCTCATACCTGCTGCATTAAGTTATGGTTGGGGAGGTTTGTACTGCATTGGAGCCTGTTAGCCCCAGTTTTGATTACTTTGTCGCTGCCCTTCATAGTTAGCCACATAGTTCATATCCTTATGCTGATGATGATGTTCTTGGTCTGCAGCCCATGGATTACCTATGGGTTGGCTAATGCAAGATGTGCATAAACCACCATTGGTAGTATCTACAATGTGAACCTGCTGCTTAACCCCTGATTCTTCCACCTTCTTTGTTAGGATGCTCATTTGTGTCAATAAAGTTGCCATGTTCTCCTTTAGAGTGTTGGATAGATCCAGAGGTACAGAGTGTATCACTGGTGTGATAGGAGCATTCCTGGATGTCCACCCGGAATTTTGAGCCATCTTGTCTAGCAAATTTTGGCCCTCTCTCCAAGTCTTGCTCGGAAAAGCCCCACCTGCTGAAGCATCTACAATGTTCTTCATGCTGTCTGAAAGCCCCATGTAGAATATTTGGCCCAACATCTGCTCAGGAATCCCATAATGAGGACACATAACAAGCATACCCTTGAATCTGCCCCAAGTTTCATGTAATGTTTCCATTGGTTTCTGCTTGAAGCTCACAATCTCATCAATTTGTTGAGCTTTCTTGTTAGGTGGATGAAACTTGTTGTGGAATTGTTTGACTAACTCATCCCAAGTTGCAATGGAGTTTATTGGGAGTGAGTTTAGCCATATCTGTGCTGCTCCTGTAACTGAGAACGGAAAAAGTAATAATCTAATAGCTTCCGGAGTTACATTCGGTTGCCTCTGTGTTTTGCATATTGAGAGAAAGTTCTTTAGGTGCTACTGTGTATCTTCAACCTGAGACCCAGAGAATAACACCTTGTTTTGCAACAAGTGAAGCATGTTGTTAGTGATCTGGAAAGACTCAGCTTGAATTGCTGGCACAACGATGGCAGTTGCCAAATTAGCCGCTGTGGGTTGTGCCCAGTCAAACAATGCACCTTCCTGTGCCTCCTGCGCCTCTTGCATATTTAGCCCGGCTTGCTGGTTTTGTTCGTTTACATCACCAATGTCGAAGTCTAGTTTGATTGGTTGTTAAGATTGTTGAATTTGTTTGATGGCTTTGTTACGTGCCCGGAAAGTTTGCTCGGGGTCTGAGAGTCCTTCAATTAGTTCTCCAGTCCTTGCAGATTTTCTAGGCATGCACCTGAGTACCTAAATCAACAACCGTCAAAATATTCAATGTAAAGTGTAGAAAGAACCTGAATACACAAGAATCTTGAAGTTCTGGCAATGGCAATTGATAATTCCGTTAATCCCCCGGCAACGGCACCAAAATTGATTCACGTCCAAGCAACGGTCGTAGTCAATATAACCTGGTCTAATAAGTCCAAGATCGATCCCACAGGGAATTAACCTACCAATTGTAACTTTCACAACCCAAGAACACTTCCGAATCAAGTTCCCAAACTTTGAATATATATTTTTGTGTGAATTCCAAATAACTTCTTTGCAAGAATTAAAAGGCTTAAAAGAAGAAATTGAATATTGGATAAAAATAATATGGAGAAGGACTAAAGTATTGATTTCCCCTGTTGATGGAATCCCTTATCGTTATGCTCATACAAATTGTTAATATATTCTATCAATCATGAACGCTATGTGTAATGTAACCCTCTCCCGAGCAATTACAATAATTTACTAGTGCACTCTCTCGAGCTACCCTAGCTAGCTTTAATTTGAATAGTTCACTTAAGATTGCACCCAAGACTTCGTTATTCCTAACCCCGTCTTTGCGCCTAAAGTTATAGATTCCTCCAATAACCTAGGTGTGGTGTTGTTCAACAATATACCTAACTATGCATTTTTTTCCAAGTTATGCACACTAAATAGGCACCGCTAATTGAGAGCTCTACCAATTAACTACAATAAGAATGAAGTTGAACAAATAGAAATCTAGCTAACAATTTGTAATCACATAAACGATAAGTTCATTACTCAATAGGTTCCATCAAAACCTTTGAAAAAGATTGAGCTACTCATGCTCAAAGAAACAAGAATAATAATTGAAATCATAAATAAATACTTGATATAAAATAAAGGAATGAGTTGAGAGGATTCTCTCTTACTAATTATCTTGCAAAAGTAGTGAAAAATAGACAACATGCCTCTATTAGGCGAACTAGGGGTTTATATAGAGGTTTTAGGGCTAAAAAAACTAAGTTTGAGTACAATTAGGACTGCTGCTGCGGCGACTTCCGCGGTTCGTTCGCGGCCGCGGACGGACCGCGAACAGTATAATACTTCAGAGAGCCTGTTTTTTCGCGGTTCATCCGCGGTCGCGGAGAAACCGCAGTTTCTCACCCTGTTTCGTTGGGAATTTGGAAAAACTCAAAACATAAAGTTGTAGCCCTTTGAGTTAGCTTTCCAACCATATATTATGGAGCCAAAATGTAGTTTTGACAGAAAAGTTATGTCCAATTTACTAGACAGTGCACAATATGCCTCATCCATTCTTCGCTGGTACTACACTTTTCAAATTTGACCATCGAACTCGATCCCGGCTTAATTCCTTGAGATTTTACTCAGACTTCAAAGCTCCAAATCACTTAAATTCATTCCATAACATCCATATAGCTCGGAATCACTCCTTCCCGGCTATTTTCAATATAAGTTCTTGACTTGTACCACACTTTGGCCTTTTTCACCATCTTTTGACTCCAAAACTTGCTCTTTTAGTCTTCATTAGCTTATGTGTACCTATAACACACTAAGAACACTAATAAAAGCATTTTGTCATCATAAAAAATATCAAAACAACAATAAAGCATGATTATTTAGGGCATAAATATAGTCAAATTCACCTATTATCAGGCACCTCGCTCGGCTCTCAACCTCAGTACTATATCATCTCATTAAATTCTGAACTACACTAACCTGATTCATTTATAGCCAAGGATATGTAAGCAACCTCAGAAGCAATATGCGGTCAAATCTTTCGAAAATGCTTCCCACAGAGTATTCAAGCGAGCAAAATCGCTCGTATCCACTCACTTATCATTGCACGAAAACCCTTCGGGTTTCTGAGCAAAGAGGGGAAGTTGTGAGCACGTAATTTTTGCCCTACATGAAAATAACTCTTAAAAAATAGACCAAAATAATTTCAATAGATTTTTAGATGTTTTTCTTTATTTCTTTATTTTGTTGCATTTCATGTATTTTTAATTTTTTTTTAAATCATAGAAAAACCATAAAAAAGTGTCAGATTTTAATTTCATGCCACCTTAGTTTAATTTGGATTTAGGAATTAATTACATTGAATTAATTGTTTTATTAGTCAAAAAAATAAAAAAATAGTTATTTTTACATAGTTAGATAGTTAGCTTAATTTTATAATTTAAATAAATTTAGGAGTTTAAATATTTCATTAATTAATGAAAGAAAAGAAAATTGAAACAAAAGGCTAGTTTTAATTTGAATTGGGCCAAACCTTTTTAAAAGCCCAAATCTTTCCCTAACACAGCCCAAACCGGATTGACCCAACACCCAATACCTAATACCCAAATACCCACACCCTAACCTACTTAAAAAATCCAAAACCTATATACACAATAAGACCTAAGGGGGACAGAAGCGGATGGGCAGCCTAAGCACCCCCCTGTTCCTAATCTTCTTCTTCAAAAAATACACAACAATGAAACCTTAGAGACCACCTGAACTTCCGCCTTCAACAAAATGACCACCATCCACCTACCCTAGCTAAACCCTAAACACATAGACACCAAGAAAATAACCACCTCCATCTCCCTCACCAACCAGCCAACGACCCCATGACCTGAACCCTAAATAAGTGCCCTCGCTAGCCCTTTTCCCACTCGAAGACGAATCAACAACCAGACCCAGCCAAGAAACAAAAATGGAGCCAAACACAAGTACAAGGAACACACATGCACACACATCAGAAGAATAGATATATATTTTGTCTTCTTTTCAATTTTAATCTGGCCACAAAATGGAATTTGACTGAGATTTGGGTTTCAGTTCGTGTTCGATTCGAAATTCCGGTACCGATTCGAGCTGTTGTCCAAGGTTCGTGGTTCTAATCCTAGTTATGTTTGGATTCTTATGACGATGTCGAGATATGGTCCTAGATATGGCGAGCTTCATCCGTATATTTTCTTTGATCTTTGTTATTTAAAGACCATCGAAGGTTCAGTTCTTCTTTCTCCTTAGTTTTATTGTTTAGTTATTTGTGAATGCAAGTAAAAACAGAAATTGTTTGAATAAATTATGTGTTTGCTTCATATACTATCGTCCCTGTTGTTTGGATTAGAACTTCATTTTCGATCCATGTATCAGGACAGTGGTGATACCAGAGTGAATCCAGATCCTTTTGGTTGTTGTTTGTGCCACAATTGAGCTGTGATGATTGAGAATTTTTTTGAACCAAATTTATAATTTCCTACTGTATGAGGGAACCCATATGAATATACACAACTTGGGGTATATGTAATTGGGGTACAGGCTCTTTGTATGGGGTTGAATTGGACGTAACTGATGAAAGTCGAATATGTCTCCTTTCACGGCCACTAAAGCCAAATATTCCTCCCTTCACGCCCGAACAATGAAATGGGGTAAGCCTCTAACAATAAAGGCGTACTGTCACACTCGCCCATATGAGTACTCTGTCCCCTCCGCCCGTTTATATTTTTTGAACGACAGTTGTCCTAAAATAAATGATATTTTGATGAGGGAGCCTTCCATCTATATAAGGAAATCCCTCCCTCATTTCTAAAGCATGTGTTATTTTCATTAATAATAAAACTTCTAACTATCATTCTCTCTCTATGATTTCTCTCTCAGTGATTTGTATCGATAATCCACTTAATCTCGTTACAATCTCGTCAGAACAAATAGCATACGAACTATAAATCTATCCTTGGGTTTATTATCGTTGATTCCAATTTACCTCTTCATAATCTTTGATTGTCCCTAACTTATAAAGCAATCGCTATCTTTTAGGTCAAACAATTTGGCGCCGCCTGTGGGGATTTCGAGAATCAAACCTGTAGTATACACCTGAAGGATCAGATTACCAAATAAAACCCTGAAATGTCCGAAAACAACATCCGGTCCAAAGCTATAATGGAAGTTACCACCAACCTCCTGAGTTCCCTAAACGAGAAAAGTGGTAGCGCTACCATCAACACCACCCCTGATACCGCACCAGAGACAAAAGACTCACCTTCCCCATTCGGGAATCTTGTAACTTTGCAGGAAAAAGACACCTCCACATCTGCTACAAAAGAAGCACCCCTGGAGGTCAGGAAGTTACTGGAAGAATGGTTCACAAGCACCCTGAGCGGCCTAGTGGAAAAACCACAACAGAGTCGTGAAAAGCAGCACCAATGACAAGTATCATCGCCACAACGGATGAGCAAGAGGAAACGCAGAACAACAACCAACCCGTCGAAACGCAAATGCATGATGACACATTAACGTCAATTTTGAGAAAAATGGAAGAAATGGAGAGCAAAAACAAGGCCATCCACGACCACAAGAAGGAGCACCAGGATAGGGTCGACAAGATCTCGGGAGTGCCCAAAATGCTGCCCAAACGTGACGTAGGAAGGTTCGTAGAACAACCCTACTCCGAGGAGGCTGCCCCTTACACCATCCCGAAAACTTTCACGATGCCTCCTAATCTGAGAGTGTACGACGGGACCACCGACCCCTAAGATCACTCATCCATTACGTCACCGCCGTGAAAGGTAACGACCTATCTAAGGAACATGTATCATCTGTGTTGCTGAAGATGTTCGGCAAGACGCTAACCGAAGGAGCCCTGACATGTTATTCTCAACTGCCCGCAAAACCAATCTCAATCTTGGAAGAAATGGCAGAAAAATTTGTCACTGCGCACGCCAGCGCGAAGAAGCCAGAAGCACGGGTAAACGACATCTTCGCTATCAGAAAAACCACAGGCGAGGGCCTCATGGACTTCCTCGCCAAATTCAACAGGGTGAGGATGAGCCTACCAAACGTATTAGAGGGCATGGAGGTAGCTACTTTTCAGAATGGACTCAAAAGGGACGGTTCCAAAGCAACCAAGAAACTACTAAGCCAACTCAGGAAATATCCTACCACAACTTGGGATGACATCCATAACGCCTACTGCACCGAGGTACGAACAAACGAAGATGACCTTAATGGGCCAACCCGATGACTAACAGCCATACACCCAGACACAAGGAGAGATCGACGTCATGAAGGACGTTAGGAACTCCCCTCGCCCCAATAAAGAACGACATCAGCCCTATATGAGGTCCCCTCTTCCTCCCTTTCGTCATGCAGATGCACTACAACATCATCTTGCCCCGCTCAGAAATGAAAGAGGTACACCTCCTTTACTTTCATCACATAAATTTTGTGTCTCTTCTTCATTGATTGTGTACGCACTAGAAAAGCTTGGCACCAAGGTGCAATGACCTCAGAAAATGAAATCGGACCCTGCCACGAGGAAATCAAATTTCCTGTGTGAATTCCACCAAAAATGGGGGCACAGGACCGAGGATTTCATAGGTCTACAATAGGAAGTCATCAGGATGCTAAACCAAGGATACCTGAAGGAGCTGCTCAGCGACAAGGGAAAGGCCAATTTTGCACGCGGGCGAGAGCAGTCCTATAGACCACCAAAGCCACCCTCCCCGATGCGGACGGTAAAATGATCGTCGCAGATGGTACCGACATCGCTATCAACCATGTCAAATTTGCCAACACACATAGACTGAAGAAGACCATCTCCCATGAACGGTACGATGACCTCGAAAGAAGTATCACCTTCGATAAGTCTGACGCTGACGGTTTGTCTTTTCCCCTTTATGATGCTTTAGTTATCACTTTACGTATTATTGATACAGACATCAGAAGAGTCATGATCGATGACGGAAGCGGTGCCTGCATCATCCATCCGAGAGTCCTCTCGTAGATGGGTCTCAAGGACAGAATAACACCCCGCTGTATAACTGTAACTAGTTTTAACAATGCAGTGGAACACACATCAGGAGAAGTGTCTTTACCCGTCCTCGCGGGGGAAGTCACATTGGAGACCAACTTCCACGTAATGAACCAAGAGACATCATACAATGTCATCATCGGACGCCCATAGATACATGCGATGCGAGCGGTCCCCTCAAGCTTATACCAAGTGGTTAAGTTCCCTACTCCATGGGGGATATTCAGCATCAAAGGAGAACCGCGCACAATGCAAGAATGTTATAAGATAACACAAGATTATGCCCACACCTGACAGCTGAATGGGGCAAGTGCGAAGGTACAACAATCAGGCATGTCGGGGGCCAAAACGTACCCGACGATCGACGCTATCAGAGACCCAGACATTGTGGAGGCCTATAAGGCCACAATCGAGGACCTCGATTTGGTTTAGCTAGATCGTCACAACCCCGAAAGGAAAGCATACATCAACCACGGGCTCACCAACCCAGGTAAGTACCATGAATTTTTGACTAACCATGCAAATACATTTCTTTTTCCCATGCAGACATGCCAGGAATCTCGCCAGACATTGCCACCCACAAGCTCAATGTCGACCCGCTACATCTGTCGGTTTGACAGATCAGGAGAAAGTTCAATATCGCGATCCACGAGGTAGTTCGCGAGAAAGTAGACATACTACTCGCCAACGGCTCTATCAAAGAGTCAAAATACCCTTAATGGGTCGCCAATGTAGTGATGGTCAAAAAGAAGAACGAAAAATGGAGAATGTGTGTAGACTTCATCGACCTGAACAAGGCGTGCCCCAAGGATTCCTTCCCTCTCCCTCACATCGACCAACTAATCGACGCCACAGCCGGGCATGAACTACAAAGCTTCTTGGATGGATATTCCAGTTATAACCAAATTTTAATGGCCGAAAAAGATCACAAAAAGACCACGTTCATCACACACCAGGGTACCTACTGCTACAAGGTGATGCCCTTTGGGCTCAAGAACGCAGGGGCCACATACCAAAGACTGGTCACTAAGATGTTCATGGAACAACTCGGGAAAACCATGGAGGTTTACATCGATGACATGCTAGTGAAGTCCACCAGAAAGGAAGACCACATCGACCATTTGCGTGAGGCCTTTAAAATACTGAAAAGGTATGGGATAAAACTGAATCTTGAGAAATGTGCCTTTGGCGTGGCGTGGCGTGAGGAAAGTTATTAGGTTTCTTTGTATCCCAAAGGGGGGTCGAAGTCAATCCTAAACAAATCAAGGCAATCGCTTCAATACCCAAAATGCTTAACAGCAAGAAACAGGTCTAGAAATTAACAGGTCGGATAGCCCACTCTCTCCCGCTTCATCTCCCGCTCCTCGGACAGATGCCACAAATTCTTCAGCGTGCTGAGAAAGACAATGGATTCCACTGGAACGATGAATGCGTCAAAGGCCTGCAAGGGCTAAAAGTGTATCTATCATCGCCACTGCTGCTGTCAAAAGCGAAACTAGGTGAGCCTCTATTGACATATCTTGCCGTGTCGGAAGTCGCGGTCAGCGTAGTATTGGTTTGCAAAGAAAATGGTATGCAATCACCTATCTATTACATTAGCAAAACCCTAGTAGACACCGAAACACAATACCCACACCTCAAAAAATTGTCCCTGGCGCTAGTCACGGCTTCCAAAAAGCTAAGACCCTATTTCCAATGCCACCCCATCAAAGTGGTGACCACTTTTCCTCTGAGAAGTATCTTGCACAAGCCCGAACTATTGGGCCAGCTTGCCAGATGGGCCATAGAGCTCAGCGAGCACGATATCACATATATTCCTAGGACCGCTATTAAGTCACAAGTCCTCACCGACTTCGTGGACGATTTCAGTGTCAAAGTATTGTAAGAGGTGGAAAAGGGACCCCTACATGCCGTCTCGAGTATCGACCCCAGGACCCTCTACACCGATAGGGCCGCAAACGCCTCGGGATCCGGACTAGGACTCGTCCTTGAAGTCCCTACGGGCGAAATCATTCGCTAGTCCATGCGATGCCCCGAGATGACTAACAACAAGGCAAAATATGAAGCCGTCATTACAGGTATAAAATTTGCTATCAGGTACGGAGCTTGCCGACTTATCTTGCACTGCGACTCGCAACTCGTGGTAAATCAAGTCACCGGGACTTATAAGATCAAGGAACAAAGGCTGCAGAAATATCAAGCGGAAATCCACAAGCTAATGGCACCTCGACGAGTGCCGCTTCGAACAGATTCCTAGAGCACATAACGCCGAAGCAGACAGACTGGCCAAGCTGGACGCGGCCGCCACGAGCCTAAACAAAGAGAGCACCGCCACCCTCCTTCACTCTGCAATCGACCAGACTGAGGTACTTTCCCTACATCTAACTTGGGACTGGTGCAACCAATTTGTATCGTATTTGCAGGATGTAAATTTACCACCCAACAAAAAAGGAAGCAAAAAAGCTTCGCATGCAGGCAGCAAGGTACTGCATGATAAACAATGACCTCTACAAGAGGACTTTTGGAGGACCCCTGGCCAAGTGCCTAGGACCCAAACAAACAACACCAGTGTTAGAGGAGGTTCACGAAGGCCATTGTGGCACTCATACATGCCACTGGGCACTCGTGCGATGTCTGGTACGGGCTGGGTACTACTGGCCCACCATGAAGAAGGACGCGGTGGATTATGTCCGCCAGTGCGATAAGTGCCAAAAGTTCTCCCCTTTAATACACCAACTAGGGGAACCCCTCCATTCAGTCACTTCACCATGGCCCTTCATCAAATGGGGAATGGACATAATCGGGCTACTACCCGTCGGGCGAGGAAAGGTACATTTTTTACTAGTTTTAACTAACTATTTCTCCGAGTGGGGGGAAGCAGGTGCCTAAGCGCAGATTCGCAAGTAAGAAGTCATCGCCTTCATCCGGAAAAATATTATATTTCGCTTTGGAATCCCTAAAGAAATAACATGCGACAACAGACCACAGTTTGTAGGGAAAAAACAACCAACTTCTTCAACAAATGGCGTATCAAAAGAATACTCTCAACGCCATATCATCCTGCCGCCAACGGTCAGGCAGAGTCATCTAACAAAACCATACTAAATATATTGAAGAAAAAGCTCGAAGACACTAAAGGACTATGGCCTGAGTTATTGCTGGAAGTACTATGGGCATATAGGACTACCCTTAAATCCTCCACAGGAGAAACTTCTTACTCACTAGTCTACGGAACTGATGCCGTCATACCAGTCAAAGTGAGTAAGCCAAGTCTGAGGTACTCACATACGAGCGGAGAAGAGAATGATACAAATCGACTCCAAGACCTTGATGAAGCTGAAGAAAGAAGAGAAATGCCCCACATTAGGCTGGTGGCCCAAAATAGCAGATCAAAAGATACTACAACAGAAGAGCAAAAATCTGACCGCTCAAAGTAGGCGACTACGTGCAAAAGCCAAGACACTTGCATCCAAAGATCCAAACGAAGGAAAGTTGGGCACCAATTGGGACGGACCCTACAAAATCACCGCAGCAGCAGACAAGGGTTCCTTCCGACTAGAGACCATAAACGGGAAGACACTCCAAAACAACTGGAACATCTCGCATCTCAAGCATTTCCATTTCTAGAAAGAGTATCCCCCAAGTCGTACTCTTTTTCCCTCATCCAAGTTTTGTCCCAATTGGGTTTTCTTGGAGAGGTTTTTAATGAGGCGACGAAAGAGATGCTCGGGAGTTCTTAGGAGCTTAATCTGATATACCAAGTGTACCGACGATCGG
This sequence comes from Nicotiana noctiflora, assembly GCA_032618575.1. NCBI lineage: Eukaryota > Viridiplantae > Streptophyta > Magnoliopsida > Solanales > Solanaceae > Nicotiana > Nicotiana noctiflora. Next base: position 129,642 of record JASVEL010010589.1, read on the forward strand.
CACGAATGGCATATCACAGGGAATAAGGCTACGACCATCTCCAATGTAGGAAAGTCTACGACCTACTCCAATGAATGAAAGGCTACGGCCATCTCCAATGAATGAAAGACTACAGCCATCTCCAATGTATGAAAGGCTACGACCATCTCCAATGTATGGAAGGCTACAGTCATCTCCAATGTATGAAAGGCTATGACCATCTCCAATGAATGAAAGGCTACGCCTATCTCCAATGTATAAAAGGCTACGGCCATCCACAAACGCAAAAGGCTAAGGCCCTAAAAGCGTATGAGAAGACTACGGTCATCTCCAACAAACAAAAGGCTGCGACCATCCACAAACGCAAAAGGCTAATTCCCTAATAGCGTATGCGAAGACTACGATCATCTCCTATAAACAAAAGGCCACGACCATCCATAAATGCAAAAAGCTAAGGCCCTAACAGCGTATGAGAAGACTATGGTCATCTCTGATAAACAAAAGGCTACAGCCATCCACAAACACAAAAGGCTAAGGCCCTAATAGCGTATAAGAAGACTACGGTCATCTCTGATAAACAAGAGGCCATAGCCATCCATAAACATAAAAGGCTAAGGCCCTAACAGCTTATGAGAAGACTACGGTCATCTCTGATAAACAAAAGGCCACTGCCACCCATAAACATAAAAGGCTAAGGTCCTAACAGCATATGAAAAGACTACGGTCATATCCAACAAACAAAAGGCTACGGCCATCCATAAGCACAAGAGGCCACGACTACCCTTGAATGCGTAAACAGCCAAGGCCAATGTCAAAACAACCAACTCGACACAACCCGATATAATTGGACCCAAGGGAAAACTAATAGCCGCCTAAGGACACACAAGCAGCCACGACTAGAGTCAATTCGACCTAACTATGACAAATTAACTCAATAAAAGGCAACACCATACAACAAATACGCAAAATGAATATTGCGAAAGAAGTCATAAAAAACACAACAATTCCCATGTATCATTATAAATCATTCATAGATTACAACATCTCTTCGATTACAAAATTAGAGAAAAGGGTTTAACCTAACTACCCTGGCCTCCGCCACCCTCCGATGCACCGACCGTGCCATCAGCACGGTCATCACTGCCCTCGGTCCGGTTGCCAAAGAAATCCAGGACCCCGTGCCCAACTGATTCACATCCACAAAACTATATTCCGTTGGGTCCGGGGAGTTAGGGTTATACCCACAAGCTTCATGCGCAACCCTATCCAGGCGACATTGATTTTCACCCTCCACCTCGGTGGCTCTGCTGACGGCCCGCAGTTCCTCAAATACAGTCCGCCTCGCCTCGGCCTACACCCACACGTCATGAGTTTCGCGGGACATGTCGCCAACAATATCGACCGCCTCTATCTACTGAGGAGCGGCCATCTCAGCCATTGTAGACCTGAGTTCGGCAGTTAGGGTGCCAACTCTGGCACGCAACTCAGCTGCCTCCGCCATCGCCACACGGCCCACTTCCAACTCTTCCTCCTTCTGTTAAAGGAGACTCTCCAGCTCAGTGTTTCGAGCAACAACCATTAGGTCTGCACCCACCTTTTCTAGCTGGGCTGTACGCTCCCGTAATTGACCCTCCCCCTGCTCCAGCCCCTCACAGAAAGCTTGAAATTACGGGTCCTGGGTATAAAGGTCCACCAGCGTCTTGTTCTTACCGTGAAACTCCCTGTACTTCTTTGTCTCCTTCCTAAGGGAGGCGCTCTTTTTCCGCTCATGCCGACCTCGCTCCGCTTATAAAATAAGGGCCTGAGAGAAAAACAAAGACGAAACAAAATTCAAAATGGCACACGCCTCAGGGCTCATGATAGAACAATGAAAAACAACGACAAAATCTTACCTGCAAAGCAGTGCCAGCAACTCGATGAGATAAGTTCCGGTCACTTACGACCTTTAAAGATTCGATCTCGACAGCCCCGCATAATAAAGACATGTTCGCCACAGCCTGCTCACTATCTACCAACAAGTTGTATCCCGTGGGGATCATAAGCCGACTGGTAGGTCCTATCGTCGCCATATCCACCCGAGCGTAGTCCTCTCGCGGCACATCCGCAGAAGCAGGAACTCGTTCGAGAGCTGCTCCTTCCTCATCAGCAATCGACCCGACGACAACCGGCGTGCTACCATCCTCAGCGTGAGGAGAAGCAGTATCGCTCGCAACCTCCCTCAAGAGGCCCACCCTCTCTGGTCGAATCGCTTCGCCCATAAAGACCAACCTCGATTTAAGTCGGCGAGTAACCGCCTTTATCTGCACCACGACCACGCCTTTACCAAGAAGTAATCGGCACCTTTTTTTCTCCAGCGGCTCATCGCCTTCGGAAGCCTTCTCTTCAACAAAAAGAGATGGAGGCGAGGGCTCTCTCCAATCGTCGGTTCAATTACCGACTCAACTATGGGACGAGAAGTCCCAGGAATGTCCTCGAAAGCGATCTCCCGAATCAGAGCCTCACCTTCAGGGCGAATAGCATTAGAAGCACCCTCACTAGACGCCTCTGTATCTGCATGATCGCCCTTAGGTCGAGTGGCCTTAGGAACGTCCCCACTTACATGAGCTACATGCTCAAAGCCAGAATCCACTGATGAGGAAGCAGCCGCTCGACGTCTCCTCCTCCGTGGTACGCTCCGGGCTGCCAACACAATTAATCAAGGAAAGGTGCGTAAGAAAATACAGCATTTAAAAATATGGTCGCCAAACCTAAAACTAGTGCAATACCTAAAAGGCCATATCTCGTGGTAAATGCCACCCACATCCTGCATTCTTCAGCGAACGAGATCAGCTGACCTACCCATGCTTTAATATCTGGCACAGACTGGGGCGTGTGCACCCTTGCTGCAGATATAAAAATATTAAAAAGTGATGAAAGTCAAGCAAGCATAAATAACTAAGTACAAGAAACAACACCTACATTCGGTATTCCATGCTTCGGGGAATCAAGCAGGGTTCGACACCAAGTCCGAGGTTCGAATGAAGAAAAACTTCAACCAAACCTGGCGATTGGGCTTGTCATCCGTCTCAACGACCAAGCCCTTCGTCCCACGATTCTTCAATTGTAGCATCGTCCCCCTCATAAATCCGAGACTGAACAATTGCAGCAAATGATATACTGTGACTTCCAGTCCGGCCCCCTTGGTGTTAGTCATTAGAATACGACATATTTTCAATGTGTAGGGAGTAAGTTGGGCTAGACACAAGTTATAAAATCTGCATAGCTCCTCCGCCAATGGGTAGATCGGAAGGCCACACCCTATTATGAAGGGGTACTCATAGAAGGCACAGAACCCCATTCTGTGTACATTGGCAAAATCCCCCTTGGCGTTTGCATCACTACCGTCTCTGGAATCTGACAAGAAACATGAAGATCATCCAAATAAGACTCGGTAAATATAGAACTTTCCCATGACGGGGTAGCACCCTTCCAGGGAAAGTCCCTTCGAACGTATAGTTCACGGGGAAGTACGTTATCTACAGAAAGAGGAACGAGGGGCTTGCGGGATTTCTTCCCACCTTCCGAAGGTGGGAGGACCCTGGAAGTGGCCTCATCCCCATTTGTCCCACGATGACGACTACCTTTAGCCATTATAAGATTTTTGATCAAGATTAAAGTACGTCAACAAGCTTTGAAAGTCAAAATGCAAAGTCTCTAAAAGTTGCTATAAAAAATAACAAAATTACAAATAACTTTTTGTAGGGATCCGAGGAATGGATAAAGTTGAAATCCCTCCCTATTTATTGCGGGCCAGTACACGGGATTCGAAGAGGTTGGTGTCAGAAAAGAAGGCGAGAAACCGAAACATCAAATCATCTCATGGCTTACCTTGGGAGCAGTTGTAACCATGACGCACACCGTCAGCAAACGATGGTTCAAAAAATAAGCCACGTGCACATATACGGATAGCTCCGAGATGAGTCGATCTTTTCTGCCCATTGCAGATATAGGTTGAATACATCTCCAATAGGAGAAGGGACTAACTGTATGGGGTCGAATCAGAAATAACTAATGAAAGTCGAATACGCCTCCTTTTACGGTCACTAAAGCCAAATATTCCTTCCTTCACGCCTGTGAGCACGTGATTTTTGCACTAAGCAAAAAAATTCCAAAATTAAAATAAATAAAATTTTTGAGTGTAATTATGTGATTTGTTTGAAATTAGGTACATTTGTAAGTGTTTGAATAATTAGAAAATTAAAAATAGGAGAAATACTTGCATTTTTAATTAATTAGTTTTAAAAGAAAATCAACAAAAAATAGTATTAATAGCGGAAAATATAGAAAAATAGCAGAAAATTACCAAAAAAATTGTTAAAAAATTAGTGAAGGTAGGAAATTAATTAATTTAGATAATACAAAAAGAAAAAAATGAAAATACAAAAACAAATTACCTCAAACTAATTAAAATACAAAAAAATACAAAGATATAATAAATTTGGGCTAATAGAATTCAGAATTGTTGGCCCAAACGTTAGCCCAAAGAGATCCGGTCCAATTCATTTAAGACAAAGTGATCTCAACCATTCATCTCCTTAAATCCAACGGTTGAGGTTTTATCCAGAGTTAATTAATGCAATAAGGTTGCATGATCAAATCTGAATCGTTCGTTTGGTAAGATCTAACGGATGAGGGCTAACACTTGTTTTAAATCAAACGCCGTCGTTTTAGAGCATTTAATCCAGGCCATTGATCATTAGAGATCCAACGGCCAAGATCTCCTCAGTGGCTGCGAGTATAAAACGGTTTGGTCTCTTTAGAGACCGGCCATTACATACAACTCCTAACCCTAGCCGCCTATGCTTCGTTCTTCTTCTTCTTCTTCTCTTCATCCACGCCGGCCATGGAGGCCACCGCCTTTCATGGTGGTCTCCGGGCACTCCCTTCACCACCCCTCTCATCTTCTCTTCTTCTCCTCCTTAAACCATACCCCAAAACTTAAAACAAACCATAAAACCCCTGTTCTTGAAACTCCGGTCATCGGAGTTCATCTCCGGTAACCTCAAACTATGAGAACAGCCCCTAGCTTAACACCAAAGAACCACCATCCCCAGATTTATCACCCCACATAAGCCACCACCCTCGAATCTCACCCTAACGGTTCGAATCTTCAAAAAATAGTCGCCAGAACCCTAATTCCGGCCGACTCGAACAAACCACTAAACCAAGATCCCACCTTTTCCCTCCTCTGAACATCCTTTGCTAAGCAAAAACCCTAAAAGACTTCATCTTGAAGTCTAACAAGAAAACCAGAAAAAATAAATAAAGAAAAGAAATCTGGAAAAAAGGTAGTTGGCTCTCATATAAGAAATCTGGAAGCTCGGGGGACCGGCCCTGCTAAGCTAAGTTTCCCCCTTTTTTGTTTTGCTTGCTTTCTTCGTTACTTTTGTTTTTTTGTTCTGTTTCTGTTTTGTTATGTCCTATTAGTTTGTCATATGAATTAGGATTTTCTTTTGTTTTAATCTTAGTTTGTTTCTCTGGTTTAAAGATCTGTTCTTGATATCACTGTTCTTCTTCATCTTCTGTTTATATTAGGGTTTCTTATTTGCTAGTTTTCGATATCTTTACTGTTCTTCCTATTTGTTAACTTACATGTTTAGTTTTGGGTTTGCTCTTGGAAATCTAGTTTAGTTGTTGCAATTTTCTTCTTTATCTTTGATGTGTTTTAATATCACTTCTGTTTTTCTTGTCTATGTTAAACTGCATGTTTAGTTTTGGTTTTAGTTTAGCCGTTTGATTCTCATTCTTCTTCATCTCCTGTTTGTACTAGGGATTTTTCTTTGATGTTGGCTTACAATATCTCTTCTGTTCTTTTATCTGCTAACTTGCATGTTTAAGATTGGGTTTGATCTTTGGAAACCTGGTTCAGTGATCCTGATTCTCATTTCTGTCATTTCATATGATAGATTAGGGACTTTTATTCATTTATTCTTCATGTCTTTCCTGTTCATATTCACCTTTCTTATCTGTTCATCGCATGTGTTAGATTAGGGTTAGTTTTTGGAAAGTTTAGGTCTAGTGGTTCTGATTATTATCATTCTTGTTTACTCTGTTAGAGCCATGTCATGATAGTTTAATTGTTCTTGTGTCTGGATAGGCCATGTCTCAATTCTCTTAACTGTTTTGTGGGATTTTGTCTTTATGTGTCTATATCAATGAACTTTAAGTGAGTTTTGGGCTTTTCAATGATTCATTCAACATAAAAATGATTGTAACTAAGGCTGCTTAATGTTTAATTGACACTTTGTTATTGAAATTGAGTTTGTAAGTCTAATTGATTGAGATTCAACATTATCCAACTTCTTCTCTGAGTTTTGATTAGTTGATGAACAAGTTTGGTTTCATTTTGGCTATGTGTGAAATTATCTGTTAAAATGGCTAAGTTGGTAATGTTTTTGTGTTAGTATGAGCATTGTTATTGCCTATCAGGCTTAGGGGCATTTGGTTATAGCTGCAGTAGAACTAGGATTAACAAGTGGTTAATTCAGAAAACATATAGTAAGATAGGGTTAAAATTGAAAATCACAAAAAATAGGTTACAAACTAAATAAATGACTAAGTGTGGTCAATTTTGCAGTTGACCTACTCTGCTAGGTATTTTACACACTGGCCAACACTTAAATGGGCTAGTTGTGTAATAATTGGTTAAGTCTGAAAATTTGGACTTACCAAGGCCCTAATTAAGCCATGAATCACACGTGGCTAGACCTGCAAAGGTCTCAGCCAGACCTGTGTTCAGTAATGGGCTTCAATTGCAAAAGCCAAGTCTAAACTTGAGACTGGCCAAATCTTAAATAGTTTAAATATAACAATAAAGCAGGTTAGTCCTGCAATTAGCTTAAAAATGAAAGAAAGTTCTTAATTAACAAAAAATGAAGCAAAAATGGTTAAAATTGAAATAATTCCTTAAGTCAAAATTGGCAAGTCCTTTGCAAGGACTGGCCCTTAGTTAAATAAGAGTGAAAATGCTGAAAACCTGAACTTGGTAGGTCGGGTAATTCAACTATGTCCTTAAGGGCGTAAAGGGAACTTAAAATGGTAAAATGGTAGATTAAATAGAGCATATAGGGATATAAGAGACATTTATGCTCCTGATTTCTACAATTTTGCAGAGATTTAAGGGTATAGTGGTCTCACTAAAAAGAGAAATTAGTAAAAATCAGTAACAAGTAGGGACACTTTGGTAAAAGCTTCAAAATAGAATAAAAAAGAACATTCCAGCACATGCTGGAAGGGATCTTGTAACTGAATTGGGGTGTAAAGTGTAGATTTAGTATGTTTAAAGAGGAGGGAAATGGGATTAAACTCTATTCTTTCCCCTCAAAAATTCTGCCTATCTACACCTATAAATACCCTCTTCTAAGACTGATTAAGGGCTGGTCTTTCACACAGCAAAATTCTGAGGGAAATACACTAGCAATAGCAAATAGTTTTCTGCAATTTTCGAGTGGGAATTACTGTAGAAGTGGTATATTTGTGGGAATTTCTGCTCGTTTGCTGCTGGGTTTCTTATTTTGTTGATTGTTGTGGTGTTTTGCTCGTTTGGAATTCAATCCTACACTATTTCTCTTGCTTGTTGAGTTTGTTGCTGTTGCTTACTCCTATTTCCCTAGAACTCATCGATCTCCTTTTGCTGAATCAGGTACATACCCTATTCGAAGCAATGTAATGCTGAAGTGTTTGATGAAATGAAGATTGAGCTTAAAATTCATTGTTGCTTTTATTCTGTATTTTGTTTCATTTTAAATTAGTAGTCTAGTATGGATTAGATCTGTAATTTTTACGGTATGTATAAGTAGGAAATCGAACATAAACAATGTAATATCTAGTATGATAGCAATAGTGCAGTCGTAAATAGTATATCACCTAGTTAAGTAAGTAAAACTCATAAAAACAAGTTAGTTAACCATAGTCTAGATCGTTAATAACACCCTCACAGTTGTAATATAAATCATGCTCACATAATTAATCAGATCCGTAGATAAGCATCTAAAGGTGAACGAGTTTTAAAAGAGAAAATAGTAGATAAAGCAATAATTCATTTGCGACTGGGTTAGTAACACTGGATGAGTTTAAATCGTAGTAAAACCAGTAATATAATCATGTATATATCATTAAATCACTTAGTCTTAGATAATCAGTGTTGTCATAGTAAATAACTGAAGTGTTTAATTAGATAATGCCATACATGGTTAAACCGCTTTTCTCATGATTTCTTAGTTAAGTAATTTCAATATTGATATAAGTCATTTAACAGAAAACAAAAAGGGTAAAAGGTAGTTGGCTCTCATATACACTAGCTGGTGGTTATTTAAAGTTAACACTGATCACTTTGTACAGTAATTTTCTCTTCTGGTGAATAAAGAGTAATTTGATTCCATTTCTTAATTCTGTATGTTTGCCTTATTACGAGTTCTTCATTTTTTTTTTACTTTCGTTGTTATTACTGTCAATTGGTTAGGGCCTAATACGCAACATGGGCCTGAACTATATTATGAAGCTGAGTGGGCTGTTGAATGAAAGCATGAAGACAGTCTGGGTCACTATGACCCGGACAGATCCAGCGACCTAATTAAGTATGGGTGCAGAGGCCCATGCCCAATACTGGAAATGACAATGGCCTCGGTCCAATTTTGAAATTCTAGTGGGTTATAAACAACTAATGAAAAAACCAGAATAGAAAACATAGTGAAACAATAGGTTTGAACTATAAAATTTAACCAGGATGAGCCTCACATGACATCAAAATAGTGGGGCCCCCTTTTAGTAATAAAGTGAGATGTAAATAGATTTGGGAAAGCTAATAGTGAATCCATAGCTTTCCCCAAAAGACTTAAAAGCCGCTAGACATTATTAGGCACAGTTTAATATACTTTCCTTAAATACGAGTGTGCACTTGGTGCGACTCAAATCCCATATCCTGGCGAAGCCAAAATGTACCAAAGGTCACAGGCATACTGGTTGTGGTGTGACTCAAAGTACGTTTTCGCAACATCGTAATTCTTTAAAAATATTAAAAGTAAAAACACATACGTATTGTTTAAAATTTATAACAAGTCAAATAAGATTGAGAACGACGGTCGAGTGACCGTGCTAAAACCACAGAATCCAGGAGTGCCTAACATCTTCACCCGGGTTAACAAAGTTCCTTACCCAGGTTTCTGTTTTGCGGACTGTAATAACAGAGTCAACTTCCTCGGATTCGGGATTAACCGGTGACTTGGGACACCATTATCTTCCCAAGTGGCGACTATGAAAATTAAATACAAATCCCGAACCGATTGTCCTTTATGTGGAAAAACTCCTTCCTCTTTGTTGTTATATCCTTCTCGGGTATTTGAACACAGAGGTATACCCTACGTATCTTTCCAAATAGATCGGTACTGTGAGGCCCCGTAAAATTTTTGTGCATAAAACCTAATAGCTATAGTGTTATGGTCCGAATAATGTGTTGGGAATGCGTAGAATTCTTCGCGGCGAGCTTGCTCGCCGCGGTTCGGACCCTTGGTAGTGATTTAAGTTTCAAAAATGTAGAGAATCAATTTTTCCAGAAAAGTGTCAATTTTGCGATCAAGAATGCGACCGCAGATCTGCTATGCGGACCGCATTCTTGACGCAGACCTTACCAGAAGGTTTCCCAAAATCATGTTGAAAATGCAGTCGATATGCGATCGCATAATGAATCTACGGTGCACTTTGCGACCGCAGATCAAGAATGCGGACCGCATTGTGGTCGCATTCCGTAACAGAACTTGTGTAATTTTGAGGTCATTCCGCGGTTACTTTGCGGACCGCATGTTGATTCTGCGATCGCAGATGCGACCGCAGAATTGACTCGGCCCAGAAATTTTATAAAATTTGACCCGATCTCTTCTTCAATATAACACCTTTCACCTTCATTTTCTCATATCATCTTACCAAAATTAGAGAGAGAAGAGAGGGATTTTAGATGGATAAGTCTTTCATCTTCAAAGATTGTTCCAAACATCTAGTCCAAAGGATTCTAGGGCAAGGATTCAACTTCCCCAATCTTTACAAGGTAAAACCCTAACTATTTTCTTTGATTTTCAGTTTTAAATTGGGTAAAGAGAGGGTTGCGTATAATAGCTTTTGAAAATAGAACTTTTACACTCATGCATGATTATTGAACTTGATTTCTAGTAAAAAGAAGTGAGTAGAAGTAAGAGTCTTCAAGAACAAGGTTAGCAAGAGTAGGATATCTTGGGTAAGCATAAAGTAGGAAGTTAACGGAAGAAAACTCGATACCAGGTATGTATGGCTAATTTTGATTCTTGTGAAATCGCCTCTATGTGTGAAGATTGTTTGGTTCGTGTTAAATTGACAAATTGTGTGAAATCTTTTGATGTTGTTGTTGGATATTCAAAGTCGTCGTTGAGCTATGAGTGATGTAATATGAGATACGAGCCGAAAGACAAATGAGAGTTTAATTTGGTAAAGGAATTGTGAATAATGGCTATAATGGCATATATGGTACTTTATGGAAAAGAAACGAAACAGTTGAGGATTGGTGAGTCATTGAACAATACGGTATGAATACTCTTGATTTTGGAACACTTGTAACTTGGTTGAGATATTGGCTTGAGAAGTAATTGTGAACATGAACCAACCTGTAAGTTGCTTATTTGAACTTGTTGAAATTGTGTGAAGTGCCTTATCTGTTGTTTGTACTTGTTGTCTTTTAAAACTGTACGGTGGGATCGGGTTGCGCGCCGTAACATGAAGAAATAAGGTGTGGGTTGGGGTGATAAGGGTGGCCGAGGTAATAAGGGTGGTCAGGGGTAATAAGGATGGAAAGCGATCGAAATCGCTATTGAAAATTGATACAAAAATCAATGATGTGAAATTGTGAAAGGAGACAGCAGGAGAGTTTGCAAGCTGTGGGGCACTAATTGCCCCTTTGTTTGACTACTTGTGCTTTACGTGATTGATTGGTTATTGTTAAATTGGTTGATCGTAGAAAGTGCGTTGTGTTGAGAATTATTTGAAATGAGGAAAATGTGGAAAACATGGTTGGCTGGCTTAATTAATTGTTGATGTAATTTAATGGCTTGAGTTTACTTGGGACAAAGTTTGTCCATACATACCAGTACAATTCTAGTGTACCGACGTCCCTTTTGCCGGGGACGCTACATTCATGTTATGATTGTAGGTGGATCAGTAGCAGGCACTTCAGCTCATCGGCAGTGGTATCCTTCTCCTTCCACTGCCAGTTTATGTGAGCCCCTTTCTTCCTCGGGGCCCTGTGTGGTTCATGCCACTTTTGTTAAGATTTCATTTTGGTTTTGTAAGGTATAGCCGGAGCCTTGTTACCGGCAAGTATTGTATTTCCCTTTTTGTATCCTAGAGGCTCTGTAGACATGTAAACTGTGGGACTCCAGTCTATGTATACATTATGTTATGTCGGGCATTGTAAAAACTGCAAACTTGTTAATGAATCACTCGTATGATTTTATTTGTTTAATGTGAAATCATTCATGGTTAGTAAGATATTTGATTAATGAGAAACAATCAACACAGGGGTAACGCGTGGGAATGAAAGGCACCCAGGTCCGCTTGACTGGGGCAACCCGGTCAGGCGCCGGTCATGTTTCCCCGATTTGGGGTGTGACAAACTTGGTATCAGAGCCTAAGGTTTTTAAAAGTGTCCTAGGATGTCTTAGCGCCGTGTCTAGTAGTGCCCTTCGTATCGGTGTGTTGTCGACCACATCAGATAAGTTGGGGGCTACATGGACATTTAGGAATATACATATTTCTTTGTTAATCTATATCGTGCGGTAAAGTGCAATGTGGAAATATCTGTGTCTAATTCGCGCCTTGTTCCCAAATTTTCAGAATATGGCGCCTAAGAAGAAGGCTAGACTCGGCCTTGGGGCCAATGCCGGCCCAAGTGCGGCTGTTAATCATGTACCCGATGCTGTGGGAGAGAATGACCCACCAGTCCCGAATTTGCCTGGCCCATCTGTTCAAAACCCAAGTGTCCCTATTCCAGCTGCGGCAGAGGATGCCACCATTCCTCCTGCCGGTGTTCCTGACTCAGATACAGTTCCCGTTTCGGGCTCTGGTATCTCTAATGAGGATATTAGGGGAGCCATTCATATGTTAACACAGCTAGTGGCCGCCCAGGCCCAGAGATCCCATGATGCCCCTGCATCCTCCATCGGTCAGGGAGATTCCTCCGGCTCCAGAGTCTATCAGTTCTTGCGGTTGGCCCCTCTAGAATTCTCAGGTACCGATCCAAAGGCTGACCCACAAGACTTCCTTGATGAGATATACAAGACCCTCAGGGTGATGAAGGCTACAGATATAGATGGGGTAGAGTTGGCCTCTTATAGGTTGAAGGAAGCGGCACGTTCATGGTTCGAAATGTGGGAGGATTCCTGTGAAGAAGAGAGCTCTCCGGCCAGATGGGATGAGTCCGTAGATGCATTTATGGACCACTTTTTGCCTGCCGAGATGATGGCAGCCCGTGCCACGGAGTTCGAGGTCCTCAAACAGGGCAGTATAAGTGTTTGGGAGTATCACATGGAGTTCGTAAGGTTGTCCAAGTACGCTCCTCATTTAGTGTCGACCATGGATGCCCGGATTCGATGGTTTGTTCAGGGCCTTAGCCCTTTGGTAGTGAATGAGGCCGCCACAACAGCTTTGCACTCAGATATGAACTATGGGAGGATCGTGGGGTTTGCTCAGGCCACAGAGGCCAGGAAATTGAAGATTCGTGCAGAAAGAGAGAGTAGCAGCAGGGCCTGGTCAATGGGTCATTCAGGGAGATCACTTCCAGGGAGAGGGTCATCAGGGCCATCCCAGTCATATGCTCAGTCCTCCACGAGTGCACCGACATTTGTGCACAGTCATCAGTAGGGCAGTTATTCGAGACCCGGTTCAGACAGCAGGAGGTCACGTCAGTCTGATCGTCCCGGGGTGAGGTCCCAGCAGCAGGGGAGACCTACATGCCCCAAGTGTGGGAGATTTCATACAGAGACTTGCTACCTTGACCTTCCAGTGTGCTTCGGGTGCGGGGTGAGAGGTCACATTCAACGGGACTACCGTGCACCCCGCCAGGGTATAGGTAGGGGATCTGCTCAGTCATCCGGTTCTTCGGCTGCTACATCATCAGCGCGTACTCCAGCATCAGCAGGGTGTGTTGCAGCTAGGGGTGGAGCTCAGGGTAGGGGAGGACCTATCCAATTCTATGCATTAAGTGGCCGCCAAAATACCGAGGCTTCTCCAGATGTTGTTACAGGTATCCTGTCTGTTCAGACTATTGATTGCTATGCCCTTATTGATCCAGGGTCCTCCTTGTCTTATGTTACTCCATTCATTTCTTCAAGTTTTGGGATAGAACCCGAACAACTTCATGAGCCGTTCTCTGTGTCAACTCCGGTTGGTGATTCTATTACAGCCTCATGAGTCTATAGAAATTGTGTTGTTACGGTGAATGGTCGCGTTACCATAGCCGATCTTATTGAGCTTGGGATGGTTGATTTTGATGTAATTATGGGGATGGATTGGCTCTATTCGTGCTTTGCCAAACTTGACTGTCGGACGAGAGTTATAAGGCTCGAGTTCCCTAACGAGCCAGTTATTGAATGGAGAGGAAATGGTGTAGTGCCAAGGGGTAGGTTTATTTCCTACCTTAAGGCTTCGAAGATGATTAAGAAGGGGTGTATCTATCACTTGGTTCGGGTAACGGACACCACCTCGGAGGTGCCTACCCTCGAGTCCGTGCCAATTGTGAATGAATTTCCTGAAGTGTTTCCGGATGAGCTTCCAGGCATTTCGCCGGATAGGGAGATTGTCTTTGGGATCGATGTATTGCCGGATACTCAGCCAATATCCATTCCACCATACAGAATGGCGCCAGCAGAGTTAAGGGAGTTAAAGGAGCAGCTGAGGGAAAAGGACCACCTTTGTCACGCCCCAAATCGGAGAACATGATCGACGCCTGACCGGGTTGCCCCAATCAAGCGGACCTGGATGCCTTTCATTCCCACGCGTTACCCCTGTGTTGATTGTTTCTCATTAATCAAATATCTTACTAACCATGAATGATTTCACATTAAACAAATAAAACCATACGAGTGATTCATTAACAAGTTTGCCGTTTTTACAACGCCCGACATAACATAATGTATACATAAGACTGGAGTCCCACAGTTTACATGTCTACAGAGCCTCTAGGATACAAAAAAAAAGGGAATACAATACTTGCCGGTAACAAGGCTCCGGCTATACCTTACAAAACCAAAATGAAATCTAAACAAAAGTGGAATGAACCACACAGGGCCCCAAGGAAGAAAGGGGCTCACCAAAACGGGTAGTGGAAGGAGAAGGATACTGCTGCCGATGAGCTGAAGTGCCTGCTACTGATCCACCTACAATCATAACACGAATGTAGCGTCCCCGGCAAAAGGGACGTCAGTACACTTGAATTGTACTGGTATGTATGGACAAACTTTGTCCCAAGTAAACTCAAGCCATTAAATTACATTAAAACTAATCAAGCCAGCCAACCATGTTTTCCAGCTTTTTCTCATTTCAGATAAGCCTCAACATAAGCACATTCAAGGTCAACAAATAGAACAACAACCAATCAACGACATAAATTGCAAGTAGTCAAACATAGGGGCAATCAGTGCCTCCCCAGGTTGCAAACTCTCCTGCTGTCTCCTTTCACAATTTCACATCATTGATTTTTGTATTAATTTTCAATAGCGATTTCGATCGCTTTCCATCCTTATTGCCCCTGACCACCCTTATTACCTCGGCCACCCTTATCACCCCAACCCACACCTTATTTCCTCACGTTGCGGCACGAAACACGACCCCGCCTTATAGTTTAAAACACAACAATTTCAAACAGCAGATAAGGTACTACACACAATTTCAACAAGTTCAAATAAGCAACTTGCACATTGTTTCATGTTCTCAATTATATTTCAAATCAATATCACAACCATGTTACAATATTTCCACAATTCAAGTGTTTCATCTCTTTTCACAATAAACAAATTCTCAAGCGTTTCGTTTGTTTTAAACAAGGTGCCATATAGGCCATCATAATCATTATTCACAATTCTTTACCCATTTCGACTCTCATTTAACTTTCGATTCATATTCTATACCACATCACTCATATTTCAACAACAACTTTGAGAATTTCACACAATTTGTCAAATTAAAATTAACCAAGCAATTTTCACACAGATAGGCGATTTCACAAGAAGCAAAATTAGCCATACATACCTGGTGATGAGTTTTCTTCCTACTTTATGCTTACCCAAGATATCCTACTCTTGCCAACCTTGTTCTTGAAGACTCTTACTTCTACTCACTTCTTTTTACTGGAAATCAAGTTCAATAATCATGCATGAGTGTAAAAATTCTATTTTCAAAAGCTATTATATGCAAACCTCTCTTTACCCAATTTAAAACTGAAAATCAAAGAAAATAGTTAGGGTTTTTACCTTGAAAAGATTGGGGAAGTTGAATCCTTGCCCTAGAATCCTTTGAACTAAGATGATTGGAACAATCTTTGAAGATGAAAGATTTCTCTCTCTAAAAACCCTCTCTTCTCTCTCTAATTTTTTTGGTAAGATGATATGATAAAATGAAGAAGAAAGGTGTTATATTAAAGAAGAGATCGGGTCAAAATGTTACAAAAATCTGGACCGGGTCAATTATGCGGTGCACTTTGCGACAGCAGAATCAACATGCGGTCCGCATAGTGACCGCAGAATGGCCTCAAAATGACACAAGTTCTGTTACAGAATGCGACCAATATGCGGTCCGCATTCTTGATCTGCGGTCGCAAGGTGCACCGCAGATTCATTATGCGATCGCATATCGACCGCATTTTCAACATGATTTTGGGAGACTTTCTGGAAAGCTTTGCGGCAAGAATGCGGTCCGCATAACAGGTTTGCGGTCGCATTCTTGACCGCATATTTGACACTTTTCCGGAAAACTTTATTCTCTACATTTTTGACACTTAAATCACTACCAAGGGTCCGAACCGCGGCGAGCTTGCGAGCCGCGGTTAATTCTACGCATTCCTAACACATTATTCGGACCATGACACTATAGCTACTAGGTTTTATGCACAAATATTTTATGGGGCATTACATCCTCCCCCCCTTAAGATCATTCGTCCTCGAATGAGAATTTTGAAATAAATGAGTTGGTTTTGAAAGACATGATATGCAACCATTAAAATTTTGACTAACTCTTATATTTTAGAAAAATTTCGCCAGAGTTTCCTTTGTATTATGGACATATCCACCTGTCAGAGGGCCCCCGAAACACGTTACCAAACAACAATACACAAATACAACACTTTTTACAACTGGTATACACTTTCTTACCTCAACGAATGCACATATTCTATCACATTGTTACAATTGCACATAAACTAGTCAGTTCAATGAATTCTTACCTTATTTAACCATTTTAACACACCATGTACACTTAACAAACCATTACCAATCTACACTTACTATTAGTTGTTTATTTAACACGTAAATCTTTATAAGGCTTTCATTTATCAAGAACGGCTCAAGTGACCCAAGGTAACCACACATTTAACTCATTACAAAGTGAAGGAGACTCTACTAATACGAAGAGGGAAACAACTTAGACAAGATGGCAGTTACTAGGAGTAGAAGGGCCACCTAATTTCTTCTAGGCTTGATCAAACAAATGGGGGTACTTTTCCTTCATCTCTTTTTCTGCTTCCCATGTGGCCTCCTCAATTTGTTGACTTCGCCACAATACTTTAACAGAGGCAACTTCCTTATTTCTCAATTTACGGACTTGCCTATCAAGAATGGCAACTGGAACTTCTTCATATGACAAATCTTCATTAACCTCTATAGCTTCGACTGGCATGATGGTGGATGGATCTCCTATCACTTTCTTCAACATGGACACATGGAATACCGGGTGCACTGATGACATCTCAGGAGGCAACTCTAGCCTATAAGCAACTTGACCAATCCTTTGAACGATCCGATATGGCCCGACATACCTAGGACTCAATTTCCCTTTCTTTCGAAATCGCATGACTCCCTTCATAGGAGATACCCTCAAGAACACCCAATCATCGACTTGAATCTCCAAATCCCTTCGGCGAACGTCTGCATAGGATTTTTGACGAATCTGTGCTGTTTTCATTCTCTCCTGAATAACCTTGACCTTTTCCATAGCTTCGTACACCATATCCGGCCCTAGCAATTCCGCTTCACCTACCTCAAACCACCCGATTGGCGATCTACATCTTCTCCCGTACAATGCCTCAAATGGGGCCATCCTGAATGCTAGCATGATAGCTATTATTGTAAGCAAATTCTATCAATGGCAAGTGTTCATCCCAATTACCTTTAAAATCTAAGACACAAGCCCGTAACATATCTTCAAGCGTCTGAATGGTCCGCTCGGCCTGGCCGTCGGTCTGTGGATGGAAAGCTGTGCTGAGATTCACCCGAGTTCCCAAACCTTGCTGAAACTTCTTCCAAAAGTTAGCTGTGAACTGAGCCCCGCGATCTGAGATGATAGAAAGTGGAGTGCCATGAAGCCTTAGTATCTCCTTGATGTACAATCTTGCATATTGCTCCGCAGTATCAGTGGACTTGACAGGCAGGAAGTGAGCTGATTTGGTGAGTTGATCTACTATCACCCATATTGAATCGAACTTACGATGAGTGCGAGGTAACCCTACCACGAAATCCATATTGATCATCTCCCATTTCCACCTTGGTATTTCTATAAGCTGAGTTAATCCTCCAGGCCGTTGATGCTCGGCCTTCACTTGTTGACAGTTCGGACATTTAGCTACAAAGCTTGCTACACCCCTTTTCATACCGTTCCACCAATAAATATCCTTGAGACCGTGATACATTTTCGTTGAACCAGGGTGCACAGAATACCTGGAAGTATGAGCCTCTGCCATTACCCTTTCCCGAAGCTCGTCCACATTCGGAAGACATAGCCTGTCTTGACACCGCAATACACCATCTTCGCTGCTGAGTACAAATGCTGAGGTCTTGTTATTCATGACTGCTTCCTTTACCCGAACCAATGCTGGATCCATGAACTGTTTTTCCTTGATTTCCGCGACCAATGATGATTCTGCTCCATTATGCACCAAAATATCCCCCTCGTCTGACGCCGAGATACGAACCCCCAAACTAGCTAATTGGTAAACCTCTCGAGCCAGGTGTCTCTGATCCACACCCAAATGAGCCAAACTACCCATGGATTTTTGACTAAGAGCGTCGGCTACCACATTTGCCTTCCCTCGATGGTACAATATGTTCATATCATAGTCCTTGAGCAATTCTAACCACCGCCGCTGTCTCAGATTTAGCTCCTTCTGCTTGAACAAATACTAGAGGCTCTTGTGGTCTGAAAACACATCTACATGAACTCCATAAAGATAGTGTCGCCATATTTTCAAGGCAAACACAACAGCTGCAAGTTCCAAATCATGCATCGGATAATTCTTCTCATGGTTCTTGAGTTGCCTGGAAGCATAAGCTATGACCTTTCCGTGCTGCATCAATACACATCCCAAACCGACTCTGGAGGCATCACAATAGACTACAAATCCCTCTGTGCCTTCTGGCAAGGCCAATACTGGTGCCGAGGTCAATCTTGACTTCAATTCTTGGAAACTTTTCTCACAAGCATCGGATCACTGGAACTTCACTGCCTTCTGCGTCAGTTTTGTCAATGGGGAAGCGAGGATTGAGAATCCCTCTACAAACCTCCGATAGTACCCTGCCAAACCCAAGATGCTACGTATCTCTGTCGGGGTCGTGGGTCTAGGCCAATCTTTCACTACCGCAATCTTTTGAGGATCCACCTGAATTCCCTCACTGGAAATAACATGCCCTAGAAAGGCTACGGACTTCAAGAAAAACTCACATTTTGAGAACTTGGCATACAATTGATGCTGAAGAAGGGTCTGCAACGCTGCTCTGAGGTGAACGGCATGATCTTCTTTGCTCCGAGAGTAGATGGGGATGTCGTCAATGAATACAATCACAAAGGAATCTAGGAATGGCTTGAAAACACGATTCATAAGGTCCATGAAAGCTGCGGGGGCATTGGTTAGCCCAAAAGACATGACCAAAAACTCAAAGTGACCATAACGAGTTCCGAAGGCGGTCTTAGGAATATCCTGCTCCCTGATTTTTAACTGGTGGTACCCAGACCGTAAATCGATCTTTGAGAAGAACTTCGCTCCCTGCAATTGGTCAAACAGATCATCCACTCGAGGCAAAGGATATTTATTCTTGATGGTGACTTTGTTGAGTCGCCGATAATCATTACACATTCGAAGTGACCCATCCTTCTTTCTGACAAAGAGAACCGGAGCACCCCACGGTGACACACTCGGTCGTATGAACCCTTTCTCTAATAAATCCCTCAGCTGCTCCTTTAACTCCCTTAACTCTGCTGGCGCCATTCTGTATGGTGGAATGGATATTGGCTGAGTATCTGGCAATACATCAATCCCAAAATCAATCTCCCTATCCGGCGGGATGCCTGGAAGCTTATCCGGAAACACTTCAGGAAATTCATTCACAATTGGCACGGACTCGAGGGTAGGCACCCCTGAGGTGGTGTCCGTTACCCGAACCAAATGATAGATACACCCCTTCTTAATCATCTTCGAAGCCTTAAGGTAGGAAATAAACCTACCCCTTGGCACTAAACCATTTCCTCTCCATTCAATAACTGGCGTGTTAGGGAACTCGAGCCTCATAACTCTCGTTCGACAGTCAAGTTTGGCAAAGCACGAATAGAGCCAATCCATCCCCATAATTACATCAAAATCTACCATCCCAAGCTCAATAAGATCGACTGTGGTATCACGACCACCCACCGTAACAACACAATTCCTATAGACTCGTGAGGCCGTAATAGAATCACCAATAGGTGTCGACACAGAGAACGGCTCATGAAGCTGTTCGGGTTCTATCCCAAAACTTGAAGCAATGAATGGAGTAACATAAGACAAAGAGGACCCTGGATCAATAAGGGCATAGCAATCAATAGTCTGAACAGACAGGATACCTGTAACAACATCTGGAGAAGCCTCGGCATTTTGGCGGCCACTCAATGCATAGAATCGGCTAGGTCCACCCCTACCCCGAGCTCCACCCCTAGCTGCACCACGCCCCGCTGATGCTGGAGTACGCGCTGATGATGTAGCAGCTGAAGAACCGGATGACTGAGCAGATCCCCTACCTATATCCTGACGGGGTGCATGGCAGTCCCGATGAATGTGACCTCTCACCCTGCACCCGAAGCACACTGGAAGGTCAAGGTAGCAAGTCTCTCTATGAAATCTCCCACACTTGGGGCATGTAGGTCTCCCCTGCTGCTGGGATCTCACCCCAGGACGACCAGACTAACGAGACCTCCTGCTGTCTGAACCAGGTCTCGAGTAACTGCCCTGCTGATGATTGTGCACGGATGGCGGTGCACTCGCGGAGGACTGAGCATATGACTGGGATGGCCCTGATGACCCTTTCCCTGGAAGTGATCTCCCTGAATGACCCATTGATCGGGCACTGCTGCTACTTTCTCTTTCTGCACGAATCTTCAATTTCCTGGCCTCTGTGGCCTGAGAAAACCCCACGATCCTCCCATAGTTCATATCTAAGTGCAAAGCTGCTATGGCGGCCTCATTCACTACTAAAGGGCTAAGGCCCTGAACAAACCGTCGAACCCGGGCATCCATGGTCGACACTAAATGAGGAGCGTACTTGGACAACCTTACGAACTCCATGTGATAATCCCAAACACTCATACTGCCCTGTTTGAGAACCTCGAACTCGGTGGCACGGGCTGCCATTGCCTCAGCAGGTAAGAAGTGGTCCATAAATGCATCTACAAACTCATCCCATCTGGCCGGAGGGCTCCCTTCTTCACGAGAATCCTCCCACATTTCGAACCATGAACGTGCCGCTCCCTTCAGCCTGTAAGAGGCTAACTCTACTCCCTCTATATCTGTAGCCTTCATCACTCTGAGGGTCTTGTATATCTCATCAAGGAATTCCTGTGGGTCAGCCTCCGGATCGGTACCTGAGAATTCTGGAGGGGCCAATCGCAAGAACCGGTGGACTCTGGAGCCAAAGGAATCTCCCTGTCCGCTGGAGGATGCAGGGGCATCATGGGATCTCTAGGCCTAGGCGGCCACTAACTGTGTTAACATATGAATTGCTCCCCTAAGATCTTCATTAGAGATACCGGAGCCCGAAGCAGGAACTGTATCTGAGTCAGGAACACTGGCAGGAGGATTGGTGGCATCCTCTGCCGCCGCTGGAATAGGGACACTTGGGTTTTGAACAGATGGGCCAGGCAAATTCGGGACTGGTGGGTCATTCTCTCCCACGGCATTGGGTACATGATTAACAGCTGCACTTGGGCCGGCATTGGCCCTAAGGCCGAGTCTAGCCTTCTTCTTAGGTGCCATATTCTGAAAATTTGGGAACAATGCGCGAATTAGACACAGATATTTCCACATTGCACTTTACCGCATGATATAGATTAACAAAGAAGTAGGTAAATTCCTATATGCCCGTGTAGCCCCCTACTTATATGATGTGGTCGACAACACACCTATAAGAAGGGCACTACTAGACACGACTCCGAGACATCCTAGGACACTTTAAAACCTTAGGCTCTGATACCAAGTTTGTCATGCCCCAAATCGGAGAACATGACCGACGCCTGACTGGGTTGCCCCAGTCACGCGGACCTGGATGCCTTTCATTCCCACGTGTTACCCCTGTGTTGATTGTTTCTCATTAATCAAATATCTTACTAACCATGAATGATTTCACATAAAACAAATAAAACCATACGAGTGATTCATTAACAAGTTTGCAGTTTTTACAACGCCCGACATAACATAATGTATACATAAGACTGGAGTCCCACAGTTTACATGTGTACAGAGCCTCTAGGATACAAAAAAAAGGGAATACAATACTTGCCGGTAACAAGGCTTCGGCTATACCTTACAAAACCAAAATGAAATCTAAACAAAAGTGGCATGAACCACACAGGGCCCCAAGGAAGAACGGGGCTCACCAAAACGGGCAGTGGAAGGAGAAGGATACTACTGCCGATGAGCTGAAGTGCCTACTACTGATCCACCTACAATCATAACACGAATGTAGCGTCCCCGGCAAAAGGGACGTCAGTACACTTGAATTGTACTGGTATGCATGGACAAACTTTGTCCCAAGTAAACTCAAGCCATTAAATTACATTAAAACTAATCAAGCCAGCCAACCATGTTTTCCACCTTTTTCTCATTTCAGATAAGCCTCAACATAAGCACATTCAAGGTCAACAAATAGAAAAACAACCAATCAACGACATAAATTGCAAGTAGTCAAACATAGGGGCAATCAGTGCCTCCCCAGGTTGCAAACTCTCGTGCTGTCTCCTTTCACAATTTCACATCATTGATTTTTGTATCAATTTTCAATAGCGATTTCGATCGCTTTCCATCCTTATTGCCCCCGACCACCCTTATTACCTCGGCCACCCTTATCACCCCAACCCACACCTTATTTCCTCACGTTGCGGTGCGCAACACGACCCCGCCTTACAGTTTAAAACACAACAATTTCAAACAGCAGATAAGGTACTACACACAATTTCAACAAGTTCAAATAAGCAACTTGCACATTGTTTCATGTTCTCAATTATATTTCAAATCAATATCACAACCATGTTACAATATTTCCACAATTCAAGTGTTTCATCTCTTTTCACAATAAACAAATTCTCAAGCGTTTCGTTTGTTTTACACAAGGTGCCATATAGGCCATCATAATCATTATTCACAATTCTTTACCCATTTCGACTCTCATTTAACTTTCAATTCATATTCTATACCACATCACTCATATTTCAACAACAACTTTGAGAATTTCACACAATTTGTCAAATTAACATTAACCAAGCAATTTTCACACATATAGGCGATTTCACAAGAAGCAAAATTAGCCATACATACCGGTGATGAGTTTTCTTCCTACTTTATGCTTACCCAAGATATCCTACTCTTTCCAACCTTGTTCTTGAAGACTCTTACTTCTACTCACTTCTTTTTACTAGAAATCAAGTTCAATAATCATGCATGAGTGTAAAAATTCTATTTTCAAAAGCTATTATATGCAAACCTCTCTTTACCCAATTTAAAACTGAAAATCAAAGAAAATAGTTAGGGTTTTTACCTTGAAAAGATTGGGGAAGTTGAATCCTTGCCCTAGAATCCTTTGAACTAAGATGATTGGAACAATCTTTGAAGATGAAAGATTTCTCTCTCTAAAAACCCTCTCTTCTCTCTCTAATTTTTTTGGTAAGATGATATGATAAAATGAAGAAGAAAGGTGTTATATTAAAGAAGAGATCGGGTCAAAATGTTACAAAAATCTGGACCGGGTCAATTATGCGGTGCACTTTGCGACCGCAGAATCAACATGCGGTCCGCATAGTGACCGCAGAATGGCCTCAAAATTACACAAGTTCTGTTACAGAATGCGACCAATATGCGGTCCGCATTCTTGATCTGCGGTCGCAAAGTGCACCGCAGATTCATTATGCGATCGCATATCGACCGCATTTTCAACATGATTTTGGGAGACTTTCTGGAAAGCTTTGCGGCAAGAATGCGGTCCGCATAACAGGTTTGCGGTCGCATTCTTGACCGCATATTTGACACTTTTCTAGAAAACTTTATTCTCTACATTTTTGACACTTAAATCACTACCAGGGGTCCGAACCGCGGCGAGCATGCGAGCCGCGAAGAATTCTACGCATTCCCAACACATTATTCGGACCATGACACTATAGCTACTAGGTTTTATGCACAAATATTTTACGGGGCGTTACATCCTCCCCCCCTTAAGATCATTCGTCCTCGAATGAGAATTTTGAAATAAATGAGTTGGTTTTGAAAGACATGATATGCAACCATCAAAATTTTGACTAACTCTTATATTTTAGAAAAATTTCGCCAGAGTTTCCTTTGTATTATGGACATATCCACCTGTCAGAGGGCCCCTGAAACACGTTACCAAATAACAATACACAAATACAACACTTTTTACAACTGGTATACACTTTCTTACCTCAACGAATGCACATATTCTATCACATTGCTAAAATTGCACATAAACTAGTCACTTCAATGAATTCTTACCTTATTTAACCATTTTAACACACCATGTACACTTAACAAACCATTACCAATCTACACTTACTATTAGTTGTTTATTTAACACGTAAATCTTTATAAGGCTTTCATTTATCAAGAACGGTTCAAGTGACCCAAGGTAACCACACATTTAACTCATTACAAAGTGAAGGAGACTCTACTAATACGAAGAGGGAAACAACTTAGACAAGATGGCAGTTACTAGGAGTAGAAGGGTCACCTAATTTCTTCTAGGCTTGATCAAACAAATGGGGGTACTTTTCCTTCATCTCTTTTTCTGCTTCCCATGTGGCCTCCTCAACTTGTTGACTTCGCCACAATACTTTAACAGAGGCAACTTCCCTATTTCTCAATTTACGGACTTGCCTATCAAGAATGGCAACTGGAACTTCTTCATATGACAAATCTTCATTAACCTCTATAGCTTCGACTGGCATGATGGTAGATGGATCTCCTATCACTTTCTTCAACATGGACACATGGAATACCGGGTGCACTGATGACATCTCAGGAGGCAACTCTAGCCTATAAGCAACTTGACCAATCCTTTGAACGATCCGATATGGCCCGACATACCTAGGACTCAATTTCCCTTTCTTTCCAAATCGCATGACTCCCTTCATAGGAGATACCCTCAAGAGCACCCAATCATCGACTTGAAACTCCAAATCCCTTCGACGAACGTCTGCATAGGACTTTTGACGACTCTGTGCTATTTTCATTCTCTCCTGAATAACCTTGACCTTTTCCATAGCTTCGTACACCATATCTGGCCCTAGAAATTCCGCTTCACCTACCTCAAACCACCCGATTGGCGATCTACATCTTCTCCCGTACAATGCCTCAAATGGGGCCATCTAAATGCTAGCATGATAGCTATTATTGTAAGCAAATTCTATCAATGGCAAGTGTTCATCCCAATTACCTTTAAAATCCCAATTCTACGCATTCCTAACACATTATTCGGACCATAACACTATAGCTACTAGGTTTTATGCACAAATATTTTACGGGGCATTACAGGTTCATACGACCGAGTGTGTCGCCGTGGGGTACTCCGGTTCTTTTTGTCAAAAAGAAGGATGGGTCACTTCGAATGTGTATTGATTATCGGCAGCTCAACAAAGTCACCATCAACAATAAATATCCTTTGCCTCGAGTAGATGATCTATTTGACCAATTACAGGGAGCGAAGTTCTTCTCAAAGATTGATTTACGGTCTGGGTACCACCAGTTGAAAATCAGGGAGCAGGATATTCCTAAGACCGCCTTCGGAACTCGTTATGGTCACTTCGAGTTTTTGGTCATGTCTTTTGGGCTAACCAATGCCCCAGCAGCTTTCATGGACCTTATGAATCGGGTATTCAAGCCATTCCTAGATTCCTTTGTGATTGTATTCATTGATGACATCCTCATCTACTCTCGGAGCAGGGAAGATCATGCCGTTCACCTCAGAGCAGCATTGCAGACCCTTCTTCAACATCAATTGTATGCCAAGTTCTCAAAATGTGAGTTTTGGTTGGAGTCCGTAGCCTTTCTAGGGCATGTTATTTCCAGTGAGGGAATTTAGGTGGATCCTCAGAAGATTGCGGCAGTGAAAGATTGGCCTTGACCCACGACCCCGACAGAGATTCGTAGCTTCTTGGGTTTGGCAGGGTACTATCGGAGGTTTGTAGAGGGATTCTCAACCCTCGCTTCCCATTAACAAAACTGACGCAGAAGGCAGTTAAGTTCCAGTGGTCCGATGCATGCGAGAAAGTTTCCAAGAATTGAAGTCAAGATTGACCTCGGCACCAGTATTGGCATTGCCAGAAGGCACAGAGGGATTTCTAGTTTATTGTGATGCCTCCAGAGTCAGTTTGGGATGTGTATTGATGCAGCAAGGAAAGGTCATAGCTTATGCTTCCAGGCAACTCAAGAACCATGAGAAGAATTATCCGACGCATGATTTGGAGCTTGTGGCTATTGTGTTTGCCTTGAAAATATGGCGACACTATCTTATGGGGTTCATGTAGATGTGTTTTCAGACCACAAGAGCCTCCAGTATTTGTTCAAGCAGAAAGAGCTGAATCTAAGATAGCGGCGGTGGTTAGAATTGCTCAAGGACTATGATTTGAACATATTGTACCATCCAGGGAAGGCAAATGTGGTAGCCGATGCTCTTAGTCGAAAATCCATGGGTAGTTTGGCTCATTTGGGTGTGGATCAGAGAGCCCTGGCTCGAGAGGTTTACCAATTAGCCAGTTTGGGGGTTCGTATCTCCGCGTCTGATGATGGGGATGTTTTGGTGCATAATGGAGCAGAAGCATCACTGGTCGCGGAAATCAAGGAAAAACAGTTCATGGATCCAGCATTGGTTCGGGTAAAGGAAGCATTTATGAATGGCAAGACCTCAGCATTTGTACTCAGCAGCGAGGATGGTGTATTGCAATGCCAAGGCAGACTATGTGTTCCTGATGTGGACGAGCTTCGGGAAAGAGTGATGGCAGAGGCTCATATTTCCAGGTATTTGGTGCACCCTGGTTCCACGAAAATGTATCATGATCTCAAGGAGATTTATTGGTGGAACAGTATGAAAAGGGATATGGCAAGCTTTGTAGCTAGATGTCCGAACTGTCAACAAGTGAAGGCCGAGCATCAACGGCCCGGTGGATTAACTCAGCTTATAGAAATACCAAGGTGGAAATGGGAGATGATCAATATGGATTTCGTGGTGTGGTTACCTCGCACTCAGCGTAAGTTCGACTCAATATGGGCGATAGTAGATCGACTCACCAAATCAGCTCACTTCCTGCCAGTCAAGTCTACTGATACTGTGGAGCAATATGCAAGGTTGTACATCAAGGAGATAGTAAGGCTTCATGGCACTCCACTTTCTATTATCTCGGATCGCGGGGCTCGGTTCACAGCTAACTTTTGGAAGAAGTTTCAGCAAGGTTTGGGAACTCAGGTGAATCTCAGCACAACTTTCCATCCAGAGACCGACGGTCAGGCCGAGCGGACCATTCAGACGCTTGAAGATATGTTGCGGGCTTGTGTCTTAAATTTTAAAGGTAATTGGGATGAACAATTGCCACTGATAGAATTTGCTTACAATAACAGCTATCATGCTAGCATTCAGATGGCCCCGTTTGAGGCATTGTACGGGAGAAGATGTAGGTCGCCAATCGGGTGGTTTGAGGTAGGTGAAGCGGAATTGCTAGGGCCGGATATGGTGTACGAAGCTATGGAAAAGGTCAAGGTTATTCAGGAAAGAATGAAAACAGCACAGAGTCGTCAAAAATCCTATACAGACGTTCGCCGAAGGGATTTGGAGTTTCAAGTCGATGATTGGGTGTTCTTGAGGGTATCTCCTATGAAGGGAGTTATGCGATTCGGAAAGAAAGGGAAATTGAGTCCTAGGTATGTCGGGCCATATCGGATCGTTCAAAGGATTGGTCAAGTTGCTTATAGGCTAGAGTTGCCTCCCGAGATGTCATCAGTGCACCGGTATTCCATGTGTCCATGTTGAAGAAAGTGATTGAAGATCCATCCACCATCATGCCAGCCGAGGCTATTGAGATTAATGAAGATTCGTCGTATGAAGAAGTTCTAGTCGCCATTCTTGATAGGCAAGTTCGTAAGTTGAGAAATAAGGAAGTTGCCTCTGTTAAAGTATTGTGGTGAAGCCAACAAGTTGAGGAGGCCACATGGGAAGCAGAGAAAGAGATGAAGGAAAAGTACCCCCATTTGTTTGATCAAGCCTAGAAGAAAATAGGTGACCCTTCTACTCCTAGTAACTGCCATCTTGTCCAAGTTGTTTCCCTCTTAGTGTTAGTAAAGTCTCCTTCATTTTGTAATGAGTTAAAAGTGTTGCTACCTTGGGTCACTTGAACCTTTCTTGATAAGTGAAAGCCTTTTAAAGATTTACATGTTAAATAAACAACTAATAGTAAGTGTAGATTGGTAATGGTTTGTTAAGTGTACATGGTGTGTTAAAATGGTTAAATAAGGTAAGAATTCATTGAAGTGACTAGTTTATGTGCAATTGTAACAATGTGATAGAATATGTGCATTCGTTGAGGTAAGAAAGTGTATACCAGTTGTGAAAAGTGTTGTATTTGTGTATTGTTGTTTGGTAATGTGTTTCGAGGGTCTTCTGACATGTGGATATGTCCATAATACAAAGGAAACTCTGGCGAAATTTTTCTAAAATATAAGAGTTAGTTAAAATTTTGATAGTTTGCACATCATGTCTTTCAAAACCAACTCATTTTCAAAGTCCTCATTCGAGGACGAATGATCTTAAGAGGGGGAGGATGTAAGGCCCCGTAAAATTTTTGTGCATAAAACCTAGTAGCTATAGTGTTATGGTCCGAATAAAGTGTTGGGAATGCGTAGAATTCTTCGCGGTTCGGACCCTTGGTAGTGATTTAAGTTTCAAAAATGTAGAGAATCAATTTTTCCAGAAAAGTGTCAATTTTGCGGTCAAGAATGCGACCGCAGATCTGCTATGCGGACCGCATTCTTGACGCAGAGCTTACCAGAAGGTTTCCCAAAATCATGCTATGCGGACCGCATTCTTGATAAGTTCTTCATTTTTTTTTACTTTCGTTGTTATTACAGTCAATTGGTTTGGGCCTAATACGCAACATGGGCCTGAACTATATTATGAAGCTGAATGGGCTGTTGAATGAAAGCATGAAGACAGTCTGGGTCACTATGACCCGGACAGATCCAGCGACCTAATTAAGTATGGGTGCAGAGGCCCATGCCCAATACTGGAAATGACAATGGCCTCGGTCCAATTCTGAAATTCTAGTGGGTTATAAGCAACTAATGAAAAAACTAGAATAGAAAACATAGTGAAACAATAGGTTTGAACTATAAAATTTAATCAGGATGAGCCTCACATGACATCAAAATAGTGGGGCCCCCTTTTAGTAATAAAGTGAGATGTAAATAGATTTGGGAAAGCTAATAGTGAATCCATAGCTTTCCCCAAAAGACTTAAAAGCCGCTAGACATTATTAGGCACGGTTTAATATACTTTCCTTAAATACGAGTGTGCACTTGGTGCGACTCAAATCCCATATCCTGGCGAAGCCAAAATGTACCAAAGGTCACAGGCGTACTGGTTGCGGTGTGACTCAAAGTACGTTTTCGCAACATCGTAATTCTTTAAAAATATTAAAAGTAAAAACACATACGTATTGTTTAAAATTTATAACAAGTCAAATAAGATTGAGAACGACGGTTGAGAGACCGTGCTAAAACCACAAAATCCGAGAGTGCCTAACACCTTCACCCTGGTTAACATAGTTCCTTACCCAGGTTTCTATTTTGCGGACTGTAATAACAGAGTCAACTTCCTCGGATTCGGGATTAACCGGTGACTTGGGACACCATTATCTTCCCAAGTGGTGACTCTGAAAATTAAATAAGAATCCCGAACCGATTGTTTTTTATATGGAAAAGCTCCTTCCTCTGTTGTTATATCCTTCTCGGGTATTTGAACACAGAGGTATACCCTACATATCTTTCCAAATAGATCGGTACTGTAAGGCCCCGTAAAAGTTTTGTGCATAAAACCTAGTAGCTATAGTGTTATGGTCCGAATAATGTGTTGGGAATGCGTAGAATTCTTCGCGGCGAGCTTGCTCGCCGCGGTTCGGACCCTTGGTAGTGATTTAAGTTTCAAAAATGTAGAGAATCAATTTTTCCAGAAATGTGTCAATTTTGCGGTCAAGAATGCGACCGCAGATCTGCTATGCGGACCGCATTCTTGCCGCAGAGCTTACCAGAAGGTTTCCCAAAATCATGTTGAAAATGCGGTCGATATGCGATCACATAATGAATCTGCGGTGCACTTTGCGACCGCAGATCAAGAGTGCGGACCGCATTGTGGTCACATTCCGTAACAGAACTTGTGTAATTTTGAGGTCATTCCGTGGTTACTTTGCGGACCGCATGTTGATTCTGCGATCGCAGATGCGACCGCAGAATTGACCCGGCCCAGAAATTTTATAAAATTTGACCCGATCTCTTCTTCAATATAACACCTTTCACCTTCATTTTCTCATATCATCTTACCAAAATTAGAGAGAGAAGAGAGGGGTTTTAGAGAGAGAAGTCTTTCATCTTCAAAGATCGTTCCAAACATCTAGTCCAAAGGATTCTAGGGCAAGGATTGAACTTCCCCAATCTTTACAAGGTAAAACCCTAACTATTTTCTTTGATTTTCAGTTTTAAATTGGGTAAAGAGAGGGTTGCGTATAATATCTTTTGAAAATAGAATTTTTACACTCATGCATGATTATTGAACTTGATTTCTAGTAAAAAGAAGTGAGTAGAAGTAAGAGTCTTCAAGAACAAGGTTGGCAAGAGTAGGATATCTTGGGTAAGCATAAAGTAGGAAGTTAACGGAAGAAAACTCGATACCGGGTATGTATGGCTAATTTTGATTCTTGTGAAATCGCCTCTATGTGTGAAGTTTGTTTGGTTCGTGTTAAATTGACAAATTGTGTGAAATTTTTTGATGTTGTTGTTGGATGTTCAAAGTCGTTGTTGAGCTATGAGTGATGTAATATGAGATACGAGCCAAAAGACAAATGAGAGTTTAATTTGGTAAAAAAATTGTGAATAATGGCTATAATGGCATATATGGTACTTTGTGGAAAAGAAACGAAACAGTTGAGGATTGGTGAGTCATTGAACAATACGGTATGAATACTCTTGATTTTGGAACACTTTTAACTTGGTTGTGATATTGGCTTGAGAAGTAATTGTGAACATGAACCAACCTGTAAGTTGCTTATTTGAACTTGTTGAAATTGTGTGAAGTGCCTTATCTGTTGTTTGTACTTGTTGTGTTTTAAAACTGTACGGTGGGATCGGGTTGCGCGCCGCAACATGAATAAATAAGGTGTGGGTTGGGGTGATAAGGGTGGCCGAGGTAATAAGGGTGGTCAGGGGTAATAAGGATGGAAAGCGATCGAAATCGCTATTGAAAATTGATACAAAAATCAATGATGTGAAATTGTGAAAGGAGACAGCAGGAGAGTTTGCAACCTGTGGGGCACTGATTGCCCCTTTGTTTGACTACTTGTGTTTTACATGATTGATTGGTTATTGTTAAATTGGTTGATCGTAGAAAGTGCTTTGTGTTGAGAATTATTTGAAATGAGGAAAATGTGGAAAACATGGTTGGCTGGCTTAATTAATTGTTGATGTAATTCAATGGCTTGAGTTTACTTGGGACAAAGTTTGTCCATACATGCCAGTACAATTCAAGTGTACTGACGTCCCTTTTGCCGGGGACGCTACATTCGTGTTATGATTGTAGGTGGATCGATAGCAGGCACTTCAGCTCATCGGCAGTAGTATCCTTCTCCTTCCACTACCAGTTTTGGTGAGACCCTTTCTTCCTCGGGGCCCTGTGTGGTTCATGCCACTTTTGTTAAGATTTCATTTTGGTTTTGTAAGGTATAGCCGGAGCCTTGTTACCGGCAAGTATTGTATTTCCCTTTTTGTATCCTAGAGGCTCTGTAGACATGTAAACTGTGGGACTCCAGTCTATGTATACATTATGTTATGTCGGGCTGTTAAAAACTGCAAACTTGTTAATGAATCACTCGTATGATTTTATTTGTTTAATGTGAAATCATTCATGGTTAGTAAGATATTTGATTAATGAAAAACAATCAACACAGGGGTAATGCGTGGGAATGAAAGCCACCCAGGTCCGCTTGACTGGGGCAACCCGGTCAGACGCCGGTCAAGTTTCCCCGATTTGGGGTGTGACAGGTACTAAGCCCCTAGGGTAGTAAAAAGGGAGGTGTGACAGCTCTGGCGACTCTGCTGGGGATACCAACCCAGAACTTCGGTTTCAGGGTTTAAGAACTCGATCTCCTCAGAATCGCCGTCCTCGATATCATTTCACTTTGTTATATGCTTTGAGCAACATGCTATGTCTTTTACCGCTTTGATATTATATGGATCATATATAAATTGTGCCGAAAACCCTTCTCTTCTTCACCCCTGGGGATGTGCATACTGGTTGAGACTCCCCTTTCTGTTAAGTCACACCTGAACTAAGAAACAGAGGACGGATAAGCTACAAAGCCAATTGACTCCGCGAGTCACCAGTACATAGCCCCCTCCTCGATTCGAGTTGTCCGCTCGGATACACGGTCTAGCACTCTATGAAACTATAAGATGTTGAACATAGGTCTAGGGCGATTATTTGCATCATATCTAACTTAGAGGACTCAACACAAGGGCTGGGTCCGTCCAGTACAGGTGACCCGGTAATTAAAGACCGAGCATATTATGTGTTGCATTTTATTGTCCTTGATCGTTATGCGGACTGGCAAAATTCCCGAGGATAGAAAAGAGTGTTCAATAAAAAAGAGAGAAATAAGAACTAGTGATAAAAGTGCAGTCGGAAAATCTAAAAATTTGAAAAAAATGGCTTTGTTGTTGAAATAACTGGTCAACTAATCTGACGAACTACGCAGGTTTGATTCTCGCCATTAGGCGGGATACGTAGGCAACCCTTGAACGGGTCCAACCACCTTTTTAGAAAAAGACCAAACATATTTTCGTTTCAAATAATCGGAGTGATCGTTATTTTTGGAAATGGTCGAATGTTCCGAAAGGACGCCGGAAGGCTGTTTTGGCAAAAATGGCCACTTCGAGAATCGTGCTTGTCTCTTTTCAAAAATAATTAAAAAAATGAAAACTTGCCTTGAAAAATATTTTTTGTCTTTTCTAAATAAAATCGCCTTAATAAATATGCAGGATGAGCACGATACAGAATGTACCTTTTGCTCTAATGAATAGAATCCCTTTGGAGCTAAAACTATGGTGGAACGACATGGGACTAGAAGGGAAAAATTAGGTCAAATGCTACTTAAAAGATCTCACGGGCTTATTGGACATAATTCCCCGAGGCGACATAATTCGAGCACTTGTCACATATTGGGATCCTGCGCACAACGTACTACATCTTTCGGACTTTGAACTCACTCCCACTCTTGAGGAAATTGCTTTCTACATAGGGAAGAATGAGGTCCCCTTAAAAGAGAAATACCCGGTGGCCCCGAGAGCAGTAACGGTGCACCGCTTCCTGGACTCTTTGATAATTGCTCGAAATGTCCACAACGAGGATTTAGCCAATGGGTTTTGCTCCCTAAATTTCATTTATAGCAGATATGGACATGTAGGGGGTTTCAATGACTCCACGAACAAGCTTTGTAGCAAGTCCAACCGAGCAAAATGGGAGGAGCACCAACGGTTTGCTTTCTTAGTGGCGTTTCTCGGGATCATCATATTTCCGAGGAATGACGGGCACATTGATACAAAAGTTGCCAGGGTAGCAAGCACTTTGGTTGTACAAGATAATTGTACTTTGGCTCCAACCATTTTAGCAGACATCTACCATGCCCTCACTACATGTAAAGCAGGGTGCAACTTTTTCGAGGTATGTAACTTGATTTTGCAAATCTGGTTGATAGAACATCTATGCCATCATCCTTCGTTCTCAAGCTATGGCCCGACTGAAAGAACGTTCCTCAAAGAATTCTACACGAGAACAGAAGAAGTTATGTTTCCGGAGGGAGTTAAGGATTGGATTTCATATCTACGATCGTTGATCGATAGCTAGATCGATTGGGCATATAGATGGTTGCCCCTCGACGAGGTGATTTACATACCGACGGAAGGGTCACACTTTTTGATCATGGGTTTGAAAAGTATCCAGCCTTATGCCCCGTATAGGGCCCTACGACAGCTTGGAAGATGTCAAGTTATACCAAAGGATGGGGACCTCAGTTCGCAAGTAATAGAGATTAGTCCGGATGGGAAATTCCTGGTAGCAAAGGTCCGACAGATTTGGAATGAATATCAGAATTTGAAAGTAGAGACTTGTGTGGAGAACAGAGCTCCGGGAGAAGTGTCGTCAGGGTATTCCGCATGGTATCGGCGGGGTATTGAGCATGACAGGCCATCGAAAATACCTCGCTTGCAAGATTTGGCGGAGCAATCTAAGGAAAATAGGAATTGGGCGGCCAAAGAAAGCGAGTATAAGGCCAAGATCAGCTTGCTAGAAAAACAGTTGAGAGATCTCCAGTTTGAGAGCGGTTTGTAGGCAGCATCCGATGAAGGAGAGAAAAAGAAGTTGAAAAAGGAGAATGAAATTCTAAAGGCTCAGGTTGCTAAAATGATAATTACATCCGAGACCCTTGTTCGCTTAGCTCGAGATAAGAAATTGATTGAAAATCTTCGGCGCAAAGTGAATGACTACAGCTTCGACTTAGATAAAGCAGAAAAGGAGCTAGTCAGGGCTCGAAACCAATTGGCCAAAGATGCCGAGGAAAGAGCCAAGTTGGTTCAGCAGCTACAGGATAAACATGAGTTTGAAGTAGCTCGGCTGAGAAACAAAATTGTCACAGCCACCGTCAAAAGTAAAAAGATCATCAAAGAACTCGAAGAAGAAAGAGAACATTGTTACACGACTATGGCTCAGTTAGAGTTTGAGCTACAACAAATACAAAAGGAGAACCAACACACCTTAGATGCTCGGGCCGAATAGATTAGCCGATTGCTTCAGGAGAAAGGGGTTATTCAAGAGAGAATTGTTCATATTGCTTAGTATATCACCCGAAAGAGCCAGTTGTGTGAAGACATGTCCCGAGCAACATTTGTGTCAGCTGTGAAATTTTTTGTGCAACAAGTCATGTCCGACCTAGATAGGCTCCAAAGTGGATAAGCATATAGGCCCGCGGCAAGACCGAACGACGTCTCACGGGAACTAGGAGCATTAATGAATCCATAGGGAATGCATTCTGCATTAATATTTCTTTGCATTAATAGCACAACACCATCTTGTAAACCGATGTTTTTGAAATATCAATGAGAAATCAAGAGTTGTTGCTAATCCTTTTTGCTTTACATCAATTCTTGTACGATAGGCAAATAAATAGGAATGCAAATCAATAAAAAAAATAAGAAAGAAATTGAAAAGAAAGAAGAAAAAAAGAGAGAACAGGAAAAAGTAAAGAAAAAAGAGGAGAAAAGAAAGAAAGGAAAAGAAAAGAAGAACCAAAAAAAAAGGAAGCAAAAAAAAGAGAAGAAAAAGAAAGGAAAAGAGAATGATGAGGTTGGTTCAAAATGGAACAAATGCCAGGATGATGCATGGCGATCAAAGGCACAAATTGTGATTATTCCAATCGTTGCATCTTATCCTTTCATGTGCTAACTATTAACGGGTGTTGTTGTTTATGAGAATCAGATTTCAGCTGGCAACTGGTATTCTGGCTAATCATCCCTACAACACACGATCTAAGACAATGACAAAGGCCGTATCTCAAGAAATTGAACCAACTGTCATGGACCTTGCCCAAGAGGAGGAAGTTGTGGATGTGGCAGGAATGAAAGATGAAATGTACAAGCTTAAGCAGCAGATGGATGAGATGTACCAGGCTTGGTCTAGGGGTCAACCCTTACCCTAATATCCCGCTAACCCATCATATGTCCCTCCAGTCAATCCCAACCCCGAGCCACCCACTATGAACTCATCCTCCACATATCCAGATTACCACCACTACTATGCTTCCACCTCTCAGGTACCACCACCACTGTCCAAACAAATGCCACCCCAGCCACCACAGGTCGCCCCGGTGTATGTAGCACCTCCACCTGCTGCCCTGTATAAGTCATCTAGTGAGACGGTGTTCCATGTACAAGATGCCCACTACTACCCGCCTGAACCAACATTTAGGCAGCATGAATCTCATACCCCATTGATAGAGGCAACCGAAGAAAAACCTGTCAGGAAATTAGAACAGGAGGAGATGGCCAGAAAGATGAGGAGTTTGGAACAGTCCTTCCGTAACATACAAGGGCTAGGGGGAAAAGTGAGTGTAGCATACAAAGACCTATGTTTGTTCCTAGAAGTACAGCTCCCGGTCGGGTTCAAGTTGCCTAAGTTTGACATGTACGATGGACACGGAGAACCGGCAGCCCATCTTAGAGGATACTGTAGCAAGATGCGTGGCGCAGGGGGGGGGGATGAGCTTCTGACGGCGTACTTTAGCCAAAATTTGAGTGGTTCTGCACTGGAATGGTACACACGTCAAGATCATACCAGATGGTTCATCTGGGATGAGATGGCACAATCATTTGCCAACTATTTCCAGTACAACTTAGAGATCATACCGGATAGGTTGTCACTTACTAAGATGGAAAAGAAACCTGGTGAAAGCTTTCGAGAATACGGCTTTAGATGGAGAGAGCAAGCGGCGAGGGTGGATCCGCCGATGAAAGAAAGTGA
Organism: Nicotiana noctiflora; assembly: GCA_032618575.1. NCBI lineage: Eukaryota > Viridiplantae > Streptophyta > Magnoliopsida > Solanales > Solanaceae > Nicotiana > Nicotiana noctiflora. The sequence goes on from JASVEL010010589.1 coordinate 166,235, forward strand.
AATGGTAGACTATTTTTTGCAGGCCTTGGAGCCTACTTATTATGGCCATCTGGTGTCGGCCATTGGTAAGAATTTTAATGAGGTCGTAAAGATGGGGAGTTTTGTAGAAGAACGATTGAAAACTAACAAGATTATGTGCTTTTCTATCAAGGCCACAAATCAGGCCATACAGACAGGGAATGGAGGATCCATTTGGAAGAAGAAGAAAGAAGAGGTGTCGGTTGTGGAGAGTAAACCCTGGAATCATAGCCAATACGATCACCCACCTCGCCTATACCAAACATACCCGCCAGCACCCTACAACCCACCTCCACCATACTATCCACCCACTACCCACACTACCATAATCCACAAGCCCAAATTACCCATCACCCCCTCAGGTATGGCGAGCCTAGGTCCAGCAAAATGTTTATCACACACAAAACACTTACCCCTCTTCTAGAACTTCAAGAACCCGAACAGACCCAACTTCAAACACCTATCTAGAAATGAGGAACAAAACCCAAACGAAGAAAACATTCACCCCATTGGGGGTATCCTACACCAGCCTCTATCATCGACTGAAGGAATTGGGGATGTTGAATCTAATTGAACCAAAGCTTCCAAACCTACCTCCCAGGAATATTGGTCAGTTGGTCAGGTGCGAGTATTGCTCTGAGGCACCAAGGCATGATACTGAAAAATTTTTGCACTTGAAAACTGCTATACAAGAGCTCATTGATAGTCGGAGGATTGAGGTACAGGCTCCAAAGACTCCGAACATTACACAAAATCCACTGCCGACTCATCATGAGACACACATGATAGAGTTGGCACAAGAGGAGAGTAGCAGGAAGCCATCCCAGGTGGTCATGATGATAAAAGCCAGCAGCAAAGCAGAAAAAGAAATTGAGAAAGAGAAAGCAATAGCTGAAGTACCAGTGAAAAGGCAACCCGTGGTTGAGACTTTGAAAGTTGTGGTGCCAGGGGTGAAACCGTTGTTGACAATGAAAGGTGCATGCATGGAACCAGTAATTATAAAGCCAGTGGTGCATATGCCGGTGGTAGATACTAAAGCTGTACCTTGGAACGACAATAAGGTGGCAGTAGTGTACAAAGGAAAAGAAGTGACTGGAGAGATCAAAGAAGACACACGGTCTAACTCGTTCCGGGCGGTGTTTTGCCCTGGAAGAGTTAAGAAAAATGAAGGTGGTGAAGGAGAGTCATATGAAGAAGCCGGTCTCTGAAGAAGATAAAATCCCAAGACTACTCGATAGTAGAACAACTGAGAAAGACACCTGCACAAATCTCTTTGCTCTCATTGTTGATTCACTCGGAAGAACACAGAAAAACATTGTTAAAGATATTGAATATGGCACATGTCCCCGAAAAAATCTCAGTCTGTCATCTTGAGAAGATTACCAACAAGATTTTTAAGTCGAACAAGATAAATGAATTGCCCATTGAGGGGATTGTACATAACAAGGCACTCTATCTTACTGTGAAAAGCGAAGAATCAGTGGTCACTCGGGTGTTGATAGATAACGGGTCGAGTGCAAACATTTGTCCACTTTCGACTCTTGGAAAGCTGAATATTAATCTTGACAGAATCCGACGGAATAGTGTGAATGTGCGAGGGTTTGACGGAGGAAGCAAAAATACTTTGGGGGATATCATTTTGGAGGTCACCATTGGGCCAGTAGACTTTATGATGGACTTTTAGGTGTTAGACATCACTGTGTCCTACAATCTATTGCTGGGTCAACCATGGATCCATGCAGTTAAGGCCGTACGATCATCCTTGCACCAAATGGTTAAGATCGAATGGGAGCAACAAGAAATTACCGTTCACGGAGGGGGAGACACTTGCAATGCCATAATGCCCTTCGAGGAGACGGATGGGGACAAGGGTCCCTTGGTGTACCAGGTGACAGACACTATAGCAGTAAACAAGATTGCTGAAGGAGAGAAATTGCCAATCCCTATAGTGGCACCTGCCATTGTGATGGTAGCCAGAGAGATGATCAAGAATGGATTTACACCGGGAAAAGGGTTAGGAATAACTTTGCAAGGAATAACTCAACCAGTCCATCTACCAGTGAACAATGACACCTTCGACTTGGGCTTCAAACCCACCTACGCCGACATCCAGAAAGCCAAAAGAACCAAAAAGAAAAATTGGACCCTTCTTAAACGTGTCCCAAAATTGTCCGACTCCTTTGCAAAGCCTGGTACAAAACGACATCTGACATCTGCTGCGTCTAGGTATGCTGACACTAGACCTGATGAGGAGCTCCTGATGAGGTTTGAAATGTTATTTGGGGACGTGAACATGGTAGAGATGGGCGAGGGTACAAGCAAGATAGACATTCAGTTCGTGGTGTCTAGTGTTGCGCTCAACAACTGGGAAGCCACTCCTTTCTCAATCAGGAAGGAGTCTTGGTCGTTAGCTTTTGAAATACATCATCATTTCCCTAAAAGCAATTTTATTTTTGTAGTCCCCACCCCCTATTGAAATCAAAATGTACCCAAACTTTGTTCATCTTTTGAAATATCAATAAAATGCAGTTTCTTTTTCTTTCTTCATTTTGCCTTATTTTTATTTTTCTTCCTTTTGTACAGTTCAATATGTGATGATTCTGATGATATGTCATGCATGAAGGATTCTCAGCCTAGTTCTGACAATCGAATTATTATACAAGAAATTGAGAATGATAGGGAGATAGAATATGAGGATGAGGAAACACTGGAGGAAATAAGTTTCAAGTTGTTAAAGAAAGATGCAGCAGTGAAATGGACCGACGAATGTCAAGAATCCTTCGACAAAATCAAGGAATATTTAGCAAATCCTCCAGTGCTAGTTCCTCCAGAGCCAGGAAGAACTCTGATCTTATATCTGACAGTGCTTGATAATTCTTTTGACTGTTTACTAGGACAGCACAATGAGACTGGCAAGAAAGAGCAAGCTATATATTACCTTAGTAAGAAATTCACATCTTACGAGGTAAAATATACTCGGTTAGAGAGAACATGTTGTGCATTGGCCTGGGTGGCTCAGAAATTGAGGCACTATTTGTCAGCATACACTACATATCTGATATCACGGTTAGATCCTCTGAAGTATATATTCCAGAAGCCCATGCCTACAGGAAGACTTGCTAAATGGCAGATTCTGCTCAATGAATTTGACATCATTTATGTGACTCGTACGGCAATGAAGGCGCAAGCAGTTGCAGATCACCTGGTAGAGAATCCAGTGGATGATGAGTATGAGCCACTAAAGACATATTTTCCGGATGAGAGGCAATGAATGTTGAAGAAATAGAAAAAAAGTGAGAAGCCAGGATGGAAAATGTATTTCGACGGAGCCGTCAACAGTAAGGGAGTTGGTATTGGAGCAATGCTTATTTCAGAAACGGGTCAACATTATCCTGTTACCACTCAGCTTCGATTTTTCTGTACCAATAATATGGCCGAATATGAGGCGTGTATATTGGGACTAAGGATGGCAATAGACATGGGTGTTCAAGAGATTTTGGTCATGGGTGACTCGAATCTTTTAATACATCAAATTCAGGGGGAATGGGAAACAAGGGATCTAAAATTGATACCCTACCGGCATTGTTTACATGAGTTGTCCCAAAGATTCCAATCCATCGAGTTCAAACATATCCTAAGAATGCACAACGAAGTTGCAGATGCTCTGGCCACACTATCCTCTATGTTACATCATCCGGACAAAGCCTATATAGATACACTTCAGATCCAGGTATATGATCAGAACGCTTATTGTTTTGACGTGGAAGGAGAGTTGGATGGAGAACCGTGGTATCATGACATCAAGGAATACCTGAAGGCAGGTAAATACCCGGAGCAAGCCACCGGGGATCAGAAGAGAGCTGTAAGACGCTTAGCGAATGGCGTTTTCCTCAATGGAGGAATCATATATAAAAGAACACCAGACCTGGGATTGTTGAAGTGTATGGATGCACGACAAGCTGATAAGATTATGACTGAGGTGCACACTGGAGCTTGCGGACCCTATATGAGCGGGTATATCTTCGCAAAGAAGATTATGAGAGCCGGGTACTATTGGCTCACCATGGAGCGGGACTGTATCAGGTATATGAGGAAATGCCACCAATGCCAATGGAGATTTAATCCACTCCCCGCCTTATGAATTGCATACGATGTCTGCACCCTGGCCGTTTGTTGCTTGGGGCATGGATGTTATCGGACCGATAGAGCCTGCAGCTTCCAATGGGTATAGATTCATATTGGTCATGATTGACTACTTCACTAAGTGGGTTGAGGCAAAGACATTCAAGGCAGTGACGAAGAAAGCTGTCGTGGATTTTGGGCATGAAAATATTATATGTCGGTTTGGAGTTCCCAAGGTAATCATCACAGATAACGAGGCCAATCTGAACAGTCACCTCATGGCAGAAACTTGTCAGAGATTTAAGATCCTGCATCGTAACTCTACACCGTATAGGCCAAAGGCAAATGGGGCACTAGAAGCTGCAAACAAGAATATAAAAAAGATCCTGAGGAAGATGGTGGAAGAGTCCCGACAATGCCACGAGAAATTACCTTTCGCTCTTATGGGTTATCGCACAATATTGCGCACTTCTATCGGTGCCACACCCTATTCATTGGTGTATGGGACAGAGGCTGTTATACCCGCAGAAATAGAGATACCGTCATTACGAATCATAGCTGAAGCTGGAATAGATGACGAAGAATGGGTAAAAGCCCGGCTGGAACAATTAAGTCTGATTGACGAGAAAAGGTTGGCAGCAGTTTGCCATGGGCAATTGTATCAACAATGAATGGCCAGAGCGTATAATAAGAAGGTGCGTCCTCGGAAGTTCGAAGTTGGACAACTTGTATTGAGGCGTATCTTACCACATTGGGCTGAAGCAAAGGGCAAATTCGCGCCAAACTGGAAGGGACCATTTATGGTATCACGGGTGTTGTCCAATGGGGCACTATATTTGACGGACATTGAAGGGAAGTGCGTAGAGACTGCTATCAATTCATATGCGGTCAAAAGATACTATGTATGATTCCTTTTTCAATTGTATGATTGTATTTTGTTGTGATTTTGGAATTGAAATGATGAAGGCATTTTATTCTCTATCCAAACACTTTATCCATTGACATCCCCTTTTGAGCTGTGTTTGATATATTCTTTCATACCCTTCTCTCGGAATTGTTTATGACACAAAAAGGAAAGTAGAAAATAAAGAAAAATGAAAAAAAAGAGAAGAAAGAAAAAGAAAATGAGGAAAAAAATCAAAATGTAAAAAAAAAGAAGAAAGCAAATGCAAACAAAAGAAAAAGACAAAAATCTGGGAAAAAGTCAGGAAGAAATTCATAAATTGATGACGTAGAATGAACTACGTCTGACTTGATCCCAAAAAGGTACGTAGGCAGCCTCACTGAGGTTCAGTCACAATAAAGGAAAAATCCAAAAATGCCCCACATATTGAAACTGGGGCAGAAGTTATGTTTTATGATTCCGAGAGTTGTAAATATTTTTAAACCCTCGCTAAATTTCGAGCCTTTATACCTTTCTTCCTTAACCCATCCAAAAGCCACGTTACAGTCCAAAGAAAGACCTTCTGATAAATTTCAAGAGAATAACAAATGCAATGAAATAAAGGAAGAATGAAACATTAGACAACAGCAGTGGTACAGAAAAACAAAAGACAAAAGGGAAAAAGGGAAATGAAAAAATGAGAGAGTCTCATCGGTGAAAACCTTAACCGGCACCATGAGACGATTGAGAGGCTGAGAGAAATAAAATGAGAGATTCTTGTCAGTGAAAACCTTTAACGGCACTGCAGGGCCATTGTGAGGCTGAGAGAGAATAAATGAGAGAGTCCTATTGGTAAAAACCTTTCAAGGCACCATAAGGCGATCGTAAGGATTATTATGGGAAAAGAGAAAAGGCAACAAAAATAGGATCGATTTGGTTGGAAGCAATATGGAGTCAGAATCATGGATTGAACAAACTCGGTCGGAGTCTAAATACATGGCATGGTCAACGGAATCAGCCGACATACCCAGATAAGTTCTATCACTTCTCCATAAACACCCTTATCCTTTTTCTGCATTTCATTGTTTGTCTTTTGAAAGCTAACTACCAGCTCCTGATGATAAGAGCTGAAGTAACACTGGATCAGAAAAGAAAGAAAAGGAAAAGTTGAAAAGAAATAAAGGAGTTTGGCAAACAGAGCCAAAAGAAAAGAAAACAAAAAGTGAAAAAAACAAGAAAATACAAAAGAGATTGCAGAAGGTAGTCAACTGAAAGACCACACAGTGGAATAAAAAGCAAAAAGAGGAAAACAATAAGAGGCAGGGCGGCAGATGCTAGTTGCTAGCAACTTATATCTAATAAATTTTGTTTTGTGATTTAGATAGGAACAAATTGTCACTAATCGCTTTAAAATAAATGTGACCAATGTGGAAAGATAGAAAACACTAAAAAGAAAGTTCGGCAATAAATGGAGGAATCCATGGATGAGAATCATTCAAGCAAGAAAATACAAAAACAGCAAGGTGGTATCAACTTCTAAGTTCATACCCCAGTTATCAAACTGAGAGAATATGTTTTTGCATCTGCATTTCATGCATGAGGCGCCCACCTGGATAACAAGGGAATACTTTACTGCATTCGCATTTCATGCATCAGGCGCCCACTTGGATAACAAGGGAATACTTTTCTACATTCGCATTTCATGCATCAGGTGCCCACCTGGATAACAAGGGAATATTTTTCTGCATTCGCATTTCATACATCATGCGCCTACCTGGATAACAAGGGAATACTTTTCTGCATTCGCATTCATGCATCAGACGCCTACCTGGATAACAAGGGAATACTTTTCTACATTCGCATTTCATGCATCAGGCGCCCACCTGGATAACAAGGGAATAATTTTCCGCATTCGCATTTCATACATCAGGCGCCTACCTGGATAACAAGGAAATACTTTTCTGCATTCGCATTTCATGCATCAGGCGCCCACCTGGATAACAAGGGAATACTTTTCTACATTCGCATTTCATGCATCAGGCGCCCACCTGGATAACAAGGGAATACTTTTCTGCATTGGCATTTCATGTATCAGGCGCCCACGTGGATAACAAGGGAATACATTTCAGCAATTTTTAAATTTCTGTTCAGGCGCCTACCTGTATAACAAGGGAATACATTTCTACAATTTTAATTTCTGTTCAGGCGCCCACCTGTATTACAAGGGAATACATTTCTGCAAATTTAATTTATGTTCAGGCGCCCACCTGTATAACAAGGGAATACATTTCTACAATTTTTTAAATTATGCAATTTTAGTTTGTGTTAGCTAACATGAGTAGCACCGTAACACAAAAATCCCATACTGGGGCAGAAGGAAAAGTTTGTTGTTTTTGTTTTGTTTTTAGAAGGTATCACTTTGAAGGCAAGAAGTAATGTCGAAAATCAAAAAAAGAGGGGGAAGCAAGGAAAAGAAAATCAAAAAGAAAAAAGTCAGCATCACAGAAAATCAAGGGAGAAGAGACAAAGAAGAGCAAGAGACAAGGAGTTAGATAGGAATAATTGTAATTCGTAGAATCATAGCTTAGAATAGCTTCTTCGTTTTACATTTTATCCCCCGGTGTAATAAGGAGTAGGTCAGCAAGTCTCAACAGTGTCAATGCAACAGTAAGTTTGGTGGTTTCTAACCTGCGAGACCTTCCCGAACTACACTGACCTGATTCCTCTTTAGCCCAGGATATGTAGGCAACCTCTGAAGCAGGGTGCGGTCAAAAGGTTTTCAAAAATGCTTTCACATAATATGCCTATGTGCAAAAATCTCTCATTACTGCTCACTTGTCTTTGCACTGAAACTCTTTGTATTCCCGAGCAAAGAGGGGCAGCTGTGAGCACGTGATTTTTGCACTAAGCAAATAAATTCCAAAATTAAAATAAATAAGATTTTTGAGTGTAATTGCATGATTTGTTTGAAATTAGGTACATTTGTAAGTGTTTGAATAATTAGAAAATTAAAAATAGGAGAAATACTTGCATTTTTAATTAATTAGTTTTAAAAGAAAAGAAAATCAACAAAAAATAGTATTAATAGCGAAAAATATAGAGACATAGCAGAAAATTACCAAAAAAATTGTTAAAAAGTTAGTGAAGGTAGGAAATTAATTAATTTAGATAATACAATAAGAAAAAAATGAAAATACGAAAAGAAATTACCTCAAAATAATTAAAATACCAAAAAATACAAAGATATAATAAATTTGGGCCAATTGAATTCAGAATTGTTGGCCCAAACATTGCCCCAAAGAGATCCAGTCCAATTCATTTAAGACAAAGTGATCTCAACCGTTCATCTCCTTAAATCCAACGGTTGATTTTTATCCAGAGTTAATTAATGCAATAAGCTTGCATGATCAAATCTGAACCGTTCGTTTGGTAAAATCTGACGGATGAGGGCTAACCCTTGTTTTAAATCAAACGCCGTCGTTTTAGAGCATTTAATCCTGGTCATTGATCATCAGAGATCCAACGTCCAAGACCTCCTTAGTCGCTTCGAGTATAAAAGGGTTTTGTCTCTTCAGAGACCGACCATTACATACAACTCCTAACCCTAGCCGCCTTTGCTTCGTTCTTCTTCTTCTTCTTCTCTTCATCAATGCTGGCCATGGAGGCCACCGCCTTTCATGGTGGTCTCCGGCCACTCCCTTCACCGCCCCTCTCATCTTCTCTTCTTCTCCTCCTTAAACCACACCCCAAAACTTAAAACAAACCCTGAAACCCCTGTTCTTGAAACTCCGGTCATCGGAGATCATCTCTGGTGACCTCAAACTATGAGAACAGCCCCCAGCTTAACACCAAAGAACCACCATCCCCAGATCTATCACCCCACATAAGCCACCACCCTCGAATCTCACCCAAACGGTTCGAATCTTCAAAAAAGAGTCACCAGAACCCTAATTCCGGCCAACTCGAACAAACCACTAAACCAAGATCCCACCTTTTCCCTCCTATGAACATCCTTTGCTAACGAAAAACCATAAAAGACTTCATCTTGAAGTCTAACAAGAAAACCTGAAAAAATAAATAAAGAAAAGAAATGAGAAAAGAAATCTGGAAAAAAAAAAGAGTGGAAAAAAGAAGGAAAGTGGGAAGCTCAGGGGACCGGCCCTACTAAGCTAAGTTTCCCCCTTTTTTGTTGTGCTAGCTTTCTTCTTTTCTTTTATTTTTTGTTATGTTTCTGTTTTGTTATGTCCTGTTAGTTTGTCATATGAATTAGGATTTTCTTTTGTTTTAATCTAAGTTTGTTTCTCTGGTTTAAAGATCTGTTCTTGATATCACTGTTCTTCTTCATCTTCCGTTTATATTAGGGTTTCTTATTTGCTAGTTTTCAATATCTTTGTTGTTCTTCCTATTTGTTAACTTACATGTTTAGTTTTGGGTTTGCTCTTGGAAATCTAGTTTAGCTGTTGCAATTTTCTTCTTCATCTTTGATGTGTTTTAATATCTCTTCTATTTTTCTTGTCTATGTTAAACTGCATGTTTAGTTTTGGTTCTAGTTTAGCCGTTTGATTCTCATTCTTCTTCATCTTCTGTTTATACTAGGGATTTTTCTTTGATGTTGTCTTACAATATCTCTTCTATTCTTTTATCTGCTAACTAGCATGTTCAAGATTGGGTTTGATCTTTGGAAACCTGGTTCAGTGATCCTGATTCTCATTTCTGTCATTTCATATGATAGATTAGGGATTTTTCTTCATTTATTCTTCATGTCTTTCCTGTTCATCTTCACCTTTCTTATCTGTTCATCCGCATATGTTAGATTAGGGTTAGTTTTTGGAAAGTTTAGATCTAGTGGTTCTGATTATTATCATTCTTGTTTACTTTATTAGAGCCATGTCATGATAGTTTAATTGTTCTTGTGTCTGGATAGGCCATGTCTCAATTATCTTGACTGGTTTGTGGGATTTAGTCTTTATGTGTCTATATCAATGAACTTTAAGTGAGTTTTGGGCTTTTCAATGATTCATTCAACATAAGAATGATTGTAACTAAGGCTTCTTAATGTTTAATTGACACTTTGTTATTGAAACTGAGTTTGTAAGTCTAATTGATTGAGATTCAACATTATCCAACTTCTTCTAAGAGTTTTGATTCGTTGATGAACAAGTTTTGTTTCATTTTGGCTATGTGTGCAATTGTCTGTTAAAATGGCTAAGTTGGTAATGTATTTGTTTTAGTATGAGCATTGTTATTGCCTATCAGGCTTAGAGGGATTTGGTTATAGCTGCAGTAGAACTAGGATTCACAAGTGGTTAATGCTGAAAACATATAGTAAGATAGGGTTAAAATTGAAAATCACAAAAGAATAGGTTACAAACTAAATAAATGACCAAGAGTGGTCAATTTTGCAATTGACCTACTCTGCTAGGTCTTTCACACACTGGCCAACACTTAAATGGGCTAGTTGTGTAATAATTGGTTAAGTCTGAAAATTTGGACTTACCAAGGCCCTAATTAAGCCATGAATCACAGGTGGCTAGACCTGCAAAGGTCTTAGCCATGTCTCTGTTTAGTAGTGGGCTTCAATTGCAAAAGCCAAGTCTAAACTTGAGATTGGCCAAATCTTAAATAGTTTAAATATAACAATAAAGTAGGCTAGTCTTGCAATTAGCTTAAAAATGAAATAAAGTTCTTAATTAACAGAAAATGAAGCAAAAATGGTTAAAATTGAAATAATTCCTTAAGTCAAAATTGGCCAGTCCTTAAATACTAATACAAGGACTGGCCCTTAGTTAAATAAGAGTAAAAATGCTGAAAACCTGACCTAGGTAGGTCGGGTAATTCAACTATGTCCTTAAGGGCATAAAGGGAACTTATAATGGTAAAATGGTAGATTAAATAGAGCATATAGGGATATAGGAGACATTTGTGCTCCTGATTTCTGCAATTTTGCAGAGATTTAAGGGTATAATGGTCTCACTATAAAGGGAAATCAGTAAAAATCAATAACAAGTAGGGACACTTTGGTAAAGCTTCAAAATAGAATAAAAAAGAACCTTCCCACATATGCTGGAAGGGATCTTGTAACTGAATTGGGGTGTAAAGTGTAGATTTAGTAAGTTTAAAGGGGAGGGAAATGGGATTAAACCCAATTCTTTCCCCCCAAAAATTCTGCCTATCTACACCTATAAATATTGTCTTCTAAGACTGATTAAGGGCTAGTTTTTCACACAGAACAATTCAGAGGGCAATACACTAGCAATAGCAAATAGTTTTATGCAATTTTCGAGTGGGAATTACTATGGAAATGGTATATTTGTGGGAATTTCTGCTCGTTTGCTGCTGGGTTTCTTATTTTGTTGATTGCTGTGGTGTTTTGCTCGTTTGGAATTCAATCCTACACTGTTGCTCTTGCTTGTTGAGTCTGTTGCTGTTGCTTACTCCTATTTCCCTTGAACTCATCGATCTCCTTTTGCTGAATCAGGTACATACCCTGTTCGAAGCAATGTAATGCTGAAGTGTTTGATGAAATGAAGATTGAGCTTAAAATTCATTTTTGCTTTTCTTCTATATTTTGTTTCATTTTAAATTAGTAGTCTAGTATGGCTTAGATCTGTAATATGTATGGTATGTATAAGTAGGAAATCGAACATAAACAATGTAATAGCTAGTATGATAGCAATAGTGTAGTCGTAAATAGTATATCACCTAGTTAAGTAAGTAAAACTCATAAAAACAAGTTAGTTCACCATAGTCTAGATCGTTAATAACTCCCTCACAGTAGTAATATAAATCATGCTCACATAATTAATCAGATCCGTAGATAAGCATCTAAAGGTGAACGAGTTTTAAATGAGAAAACAATAGATAAAGTAATAATTCATTTGCGACTGGGTTAGTAACACTGGATGAGTTTAAATCGTAGTAAAACCAGTAATATAATCATGTATATATCATTAAATCACTTAGTCTTAGATAATCAGAGTTGTCATGGTAAATAACTGAACTATATAGTTAGATAATGCCTTACATGGTTAAACCGCTTTTCCCATGATTTCTTAGTTAAGTAATTTTAATATTGATATAAGTCATTTAACAGAAAACAAAAAGGGTAAAAGGTAGTTGGCTCTCATATACACCAGCTGGTTGTTATTTAAAGTTAACACTGATCACTTTGTACAGTAATTTTCTCTTCTGATGAATAAAGAGTAATTTGATTCCATTTCTTAATTATGTATGTTTGCCTTATTACGAGTTCTTCATTTTTTTTACTTTCGTTGTTATTACTGTCAATTGGTTTGGGCCTAATACCCAACATGGTCCTGAACTATAGTATGAAGCTGAGTGGACTGTTGAACGAAAGCCTGAAGACAGATCCAACGACCTAATTAAGTATGGGTGCAGAGGCCCAGGCCCAATACTGGAAATGACAATGGCCTAGGTCCAATTCTGAAATTATAGAGGGTTATGAACAACTAAGGAAAAAACTAGAATAGAAAACATAGTGAAACAATAGGTTTGAACTATAAAATTTAACCGGGATGAGCCTCACATGACATCAAAATAGTGGGGCCCCCTTTTAGTAATAAAGTGATATGTAAATAGATTCAAAAGCTAATAGTGAATTCCATAGCTTCTCCCAAAAGACTTAAAAGCCGCTAGACATTATTAGGCACGGTTTAATATACTTTCCTTAAATACGAGTGTGCACTTGGTGCGACTCAAATCCCAAATCCTGGCGAAGCCGAAATGTACCAAAGATCACAGGCGTACTGGTTGCGGTGTGACTCAAAGTACGTTTTCGCAACATCATAATTTTTTAAAAATATTAAAAGTAAAAACACATACATATTGTTTAAAATTTATAACAAGTCAAATAAGATTGAGAACGACGGTTGACAGACCGTGCTAAAACCACGAAATCCGAGAGTGCCTAACACCTTCTCCCGGGTTAACATAGTTCCTTACCCAGGTTTCTATTTTGCGGACTGTAATAACAGAGTCAACTTCCTCGGATTCGAGATTAACCGGTGACTTGGGACACCATTATCTTCCCAAGTGGCGACTCTGAAAATTAAATAAAAATCCCGAACCGATTCTTTTTTATATGGAAAAACTCCTTCCTCTGTTGTTATATCCTTCTCGGGTATTTGAACACTGAGGTATACCCTACGTATCTTTTCAAATAGATCGGTACTAAGCCCGTGGGGTAGTAAAAAGGGAGGTATGACAACGCCCATACAACGAAATGGGGTACGCCTCTAACAATAAAGGCGTATTGTCAAACTCGCCCGTATGAGTACTCCGTCCCCTGTGCCCGTTTATATTTCTGGAACGGTAGTGATCCTAGAATAAATGATATTTTGATGAGGGAGCCTTCTTTCAATATAAGGAAAGGCCTCCCTCATTTGTAAGGCAGGTGTTATTTTCATTAATAATACAACTTCTAACTATCATTCTCTCTCTATCATTTCTCTCTTGGTGATTTGTATCGATAATCCACTTAATCTCATTACAATCTCATCAGACAAATAACATACGAACTATGGATCTATCCTTGGGTTTATTATCGTTGATTTTGATTTAGCTCTTCATAATCTTTGATTGTCCCTAACTTGTAAAGCAATCGATAGCTTTTAGGTCAAACACTCTTCACATCTGGACCGTATGGAGCATTTAATGAAATTAAATTTGAATATTGTTGATAAGGGATGGTAACTGCATTTGGTTTTTGAGGCTTAGTATTGCAAAATTTGTTTTCCTTCATCAGATCTTTATCAAGTGTTGGTATTTCTTAGCTCTAGTTTTATCATTTTGTCGAATCCCTTCCTAATGTTGGCTCGAAACAAGATTTTTGGGGGTCGGTTAATAATGAGAATGGATTTCGAGCCTAAGAAATATTGTGTTAATTTTGTGTTGTTCCTCACTTAATTATTAGGGTCATTAGGAGCATCTTTAGGAAATAATCACTTATGAATGTAGTTTGCTTTAATTAAGTACAATCTTTCAAAATAGTTGGAGATGTGCTGTGCAGAACAACAATGACAAATCACGTGGCCCTCAATTTAGTTAATCTTGTTTTGTCCTTAGAATTCGAGGTGTGCCATTTAGTAAATTCCATGGCCCTCGCAAATTGCAAATGCGAAATTGCTTTAGGCGGGTTAGTTTAATAATATTACCTTCCTAAAATTCGGGTACACATTTATGTGACCTTAATCCAAATCTCAATGGAGTCGAAATGTGTTGACAACTACGGGTTCACTGGTGCGATGTGGTTCGAGACGCATTTTCACGATCTTGCAATGCTTATTAAAATAAAAAATAAAAGCGGGCTATTAATAAAAGACACAGAAGGTAGAACATGTTTTGAAATCAGATAAAATCAAATACGACAGTTGAGTGACCGTGCTTTCAGGAATGCCTAATACCTTCTCCCGGGTTTACAGAATTCCTTACTCGGATATCTGGTTACGGACTGTTAATAGAGTCATAATTTTCCTCGATTTGGGATTAAAGTAAACCGTTGACTTGGGACACAAAAAACCAATCCTATCCCAAATGGCGACTCTAAAATAAATAAATAAATTATCCCATTTCGAATAATATCACTTTAATTAGAAAAACTCCCTTTATTATACCCTTCACGTGGTGTAGCAAGCGTAAAAAGGATGTGTAACACCGGGACTCATCGGGCGAGCCTCTGTCTCACACTAAAATTGCGAACAGATGAAATAGAAAGAAAAGCACAAGGCCAAGTACTCTTATTTTATGCAAAGTCACAATGCGGGCTACCACCGCTTACATAAGGCTCGGGTGAATTCGAAAAAAGAAAAGGAAAAGATGCGAACAAACACAGACAACAAATGTAAAGAAAATATAAAAAAATGTAGAGGCCCATATCCTTTATTCGGCGTCATCACCGCCATCACCATCACCACTATCATTTCCATCCCCAAGAGAATCCCCATCGCCGTTATCAGTATCTCCATCACCTTTGGGAATCGCCGTATCATACCTACAATTGACACGATCTTCTTGAGCCTTCGCTCGCGTTTCTTTATAAGACACCTCAGCCATGGTGCCTGCCTCCCACAAACTCTTAAAAATATCCTGCTGAGCTTCAGGGTAAACATAGAGCTTGTGCGTTTGGAGAGGAATGACTTTGGAAGATGACTCGATCTAAGCCCGTAACCGCTCATTTTCTGCCTCCAGGGCCGCGACCCAGTCTCCCAGAACCGAGGTATCCTGATCAATCACGCCTATGCACTTTTAAGCCTCGCCACCTTGAGAGTAGCCATTGCCTACTTTGATTCCTATTCAGACTGGTGTACATGAATAGTGTTCTCCAGGACCGCCGCCCTTGCCAAAACCTTAAACCAATCCCTCTCAGTATTTTCCAATCGAATGACTTTGATCTCCATTACAATCAATTTTCTCACCCACTCTACGCTCATCGCCTAGACCTTGACCAAGTTATGGTCCATCTCCGACTACATCAGCCTCAACCTACCCTACAAGTGCTTGCACTCCACGACAATCCCTTACCCAACTCGAGCTCATCATCCTTAATACGAAGATGCTACTCTAGTTCACTCTTGCTACTGATAGTCCCAAGAGCCTTATTTCATGGGTCTGTTCACAGTTGCATATGCATCTCGCGACACTTGTGTGACGACCCAAAGGGTGATCACTTATTTAATTAATCATTTCGAGCTTCGAGGCCTTGAAAACCTCATTCTATGTTGCCTCGATTTACGTGCATGATCCGAGCATGTAGCCGGAAAGATTTTGTGATAGAAAATATGAATTCTATGAGAAATTTGGATAAAAATGATATTAATATTGATATGGTTGACTTCGGTCAACATTTTTGGTAAACGGATCCGGACCCGAGATTGGATGGTCCGGAGAGGTCCGTAGAAAAATATGGGACTTGGACATGCGTCCGGAGTCGAATTCCGAGGCCTAGAGCCCAAGTTATGAATTTTTATGTGAAATTGTTTTTGATGCAATTATTAAAGGAAATAAATTAATTGACCTTGGTATCGGGCTCGTATTTTGGTTTCGACGCCCGGTACAAGTCTTAAATATTATATATGTGATTTCCGTAAAGTTTGGTGACATTTGGATGTCGTTTGAGATGTTTTGGACCTTGAGTTCCAAGTTAAGAAGTTTTGAAAATCAAAAGTATGAAAATCATGAGTTTGAGGCTCGATTTGATTAAAACGAAGTGATATTGGCGATATGATCGCACGAACAAGTCCGTAATGTGTTTTTGAGGTTGTGTACATGTTTGGTTTGGAGCCCGGGGGGCTCGGGTAAAGATTTGATAGGCCGTTGGATGAAACTCTGAATTTTTGAACTGATGGTTTTTCACCCAGCTGTTGGCTTCGCAATTGCGAAGTTTTCTCGCAATTGCGAAGGGGGAGAGGCTCGCAAATGCGAACATTCATCGCAAATGCGAAGCCCCCTTTGGCCCAGCCTTGTTCGCAAATGCGAACAATTGTTCGCATTTGCGAAGGTCCCCAGTGCCAGCCTATGTTCGCAAATGCGAACTAAAGTTCGCAAATGCGAACATTCCCCAACACTGCCTTGGTTCGCAAATGCGAACCATTGTTCGCAAATGCGAACACCGCCTATACAGCATGTGTTCGCAAATGCGAACATTAGTTCGCAAATGCGAACTGTTCGCAAATGCGAACAAATGTTCGCAAATGCGAACTTCCCACCCTTAGCTTATTTTTCAAACTCCCAGAAATTGGTCGGGGTTCGCAATTGCGAACCCATGTTCGCAAATGCGAACACAAAGACCTGAAAAACACGAATTTCAGTCATTTCTTCACATTTTACAAAACCAAAACACCCATTTGCGATTTTTCAAGGATTTCTTCTTCATCAAAACGATTGTAAGTCACTTTTTACTTAATTCTTTCAATTCCTAACATCATTAAACATGTTTTTCATAAGAAATCAATGATTTTCATGGTAGAATTCTTGTTTTTGTTAGAAAATAGGGTTTTTCATAAATTGGGAATTTGACCTCGAATTGAGGTCCGATTTTGAAACAAATCATATACATGAACTCGTGGGGGGATGGGTAACCGGATATTGAGGTCCGATTCCGACCATGTGGGCCCGGGGTTGAAATTCACTATTCATGGCAGAATGTTGTAAAAGTTGTATTTGGTATTAAGAAATAGTTTGTGGAGTAGAATTGATGATATTAAATCAATTGTGTATAGATACGGTTGGATTGGAGCCAAATTGAAAGAAAAGACATTTCCACGGATTGAATTGTTCATGAGCATTCGAGGTAAGTGTTTGTTCTATCCTAGCTTGAGGGAATAGGATTATGTGTTATGTGTTATGTGATCGAGTGCGGTGTATGGGCTGTGGTGACGAGCATCCATACACTGGCGTCTAGTATGACCGTGAGTCGTTGGAAAATAATTATTTTGAGATATATTACGGATGAATTGTTATTGTTCTCCCTTGTTGGGACTTGTTGTGAAGATAATTATTGATTGCCCTTGATGGGACGGTTTATGAATTACTGTTTCTTTCTTTGCCCTTAACTGTGATTGTTATTTGGGTGAGGAAGAGAGATAATGCACGAAGGGTGATGTCGTGCCATGTTTATTTATTTATGCACGAAGGTTAATGCCGTGCCATGTTTATTTATTGATTATGCACGAAGGATCATGCCGTGCCCTATTATTGATTATGCACGAAGGATCATGCCGTGCCCTATTATTGATTATGCACGAAGGATCATGCCGTGCCCTATTATTGAACCATGTACGAAGGATCATGCCGTACTATGGATGTGAGGATGAGAGTAAAAGCACGAAGGGTGATGTCGTGCAACTCTGCTTGCTATTTATTGAAGTGAAATTACTTGTGTTTACATTATACTTTGTTTTTCCTTGTGAAATTACTAACTGTGATAAATTGTTGAATTCTTTAAGGTATTCCTTATGGTGTTAATACTTGATTATTTCTTGTTATTTTGTGGTACACATATATATATATTGAATTGCACAGGTTTATGTGAGTGTCTGGTCCTAGGCTTGTCACTACTTCGCCGGGATAGGCCAGGCACTTACCAGCACATGGGGTCGGTTGTGCTGATATTACACTTCTGTGCGTTTTTGCACAGGTCCAGGTTACGATCGAGAGCAGTAGCAGCAACAGTAAATTGATTGCGTGGGAGTTGATCACATTTGAGACCGAGGTAGCTTGCAGACGTCCGCAGGCCCGGCGTCTCTCTCTTTATTTATGTTATTAGTTGTAGTCTCTTTGTTCCGAGACAAACATAATTATGTTATATTTCCTTCAGACTTTTATGTGTAGTATTCCATAGTAGTTCGTGAGTTGGTGACTCCACGTCTTGGGTAGAGGATTTCAGTATAATTCGCACCTTGTGATTTGTTATTTCCATTTCGATAATGTATTCCGCATTTATTTAATTAAAATTGTGTTAAAAATAGGATAGTATGAATACAGTGGCTTGCCTAGCTACCACGAGTAGGTGCCATCACGATCCCGATGTTGGGGGAAAATCCGGGTCGTGACAAGTTGGTATCAGAGCTCTAGGTTACATAGGTCTCACCACTCACGAACAAGCTTAGTAGAGTTTGAGAGGTAGGTACGGAGACGTCTATACTTGTCCTCCAGAGTCTATTGAGTTAGGAAAGAGTCTCTCATTTATTCTTTCTTATCGTGCGACTTGTTCCTCAATTACTCATTGAATTTCTATTCTGTCCTTTCGCAGATGGTGAGGACATGCGCTTCTTCGTCCGCCGACCATCAGCCCGAGCCCCAGGCAGCTCCTGTGAGGGGCAGGGGCCAAGGCCGTATCAGAGGCCGTGGTAGGGGTAGAGCTCAGCCCCAGGCAGCTACCCCGGAGGTGGAGCCTCATATTGAGATTGACGAGGAGGTTCCGGTTCCAGCAGCTCCAGTAGGCCCAGCTCAGGTCCCAGGAGAGGCTTTATTTACCCCGGATCTCCGGGATGCTTTGGTCAGAATAGCGGGATTTATGGACAGCGTTGCCAGAGCAGGCTTATTATCAGTTGCACCAGCCGCTTCTCAGGCTGGAGGAGGGGCCCAGACTCCTATTGCTCGTATTCCGGAGCCGGTAGCTCCTCAGCCTCAGGCACCGGTGGTTCAGCCAGCTGTGGCCACTCAGTCAGGTACCACAGCTCAGGCCGAAGATGGAGCGGCCATGACTTCTGATTCTTTATGGAGACTTGATCGGTTCTCCAAGCTGTTTACCACTACCTTCAGCGGTGCCACATCAGAGGATCCTCAGGATTTCTTATTCGGTTGCCATGAGATTCTCAAGACTATGGGGATAGTGGAGTCCAATGGAGTAGATTTCTGTACATTCAGGCTTGCAGGATCCGCCAAGACTTGGTGGAGAGATTATTGCTTGACTCGACCAGCAGGGTCCCCAACTTTATCATGGGACCGGTTTGCGGAACTATTTATGGAGAAGTTTCTCCCTGCTACTCAGAGGGATGTACTTCGGAGGCAGTTTGAGCGCCTCCATCAGGGCACTATGACAGTTACATAGTATGAGACAAGATTTATCGACTTGGCTCGTCATGCAGTGGTGATACTTCCCACTGAGCGGGAGAGGGTCCGCAAGTTTATAGATGGGCTTAATCATCCGATTAGACTCCAGATGGCTATGGGCGTGGGGAGTGACATATCATTTCAGGAGGCAGCCAATGCAGCACGCAGAGTTGAGATGGCTCTTGCTAGGGGAGGCGGTTATTCTTCGGATAAGAGGCCTCGTCATTCAGGCAGGTTTGGTGGTTCTTCCTCTGGTAGCAGAGAATCCTTTGATAGAGGCCAGTCCTCCAGGCCTTTTCATTCCGCCCTTCAGGCTTCACAGGGTGGATCAGGTGATCGTGGTTCTCGGGGGCATTATTCAGACCAGTCTCCTATTAATGCTCAGCCGCTTCAGAGTGTTCGTGGAGGCCATACAGGTCGTCAGGGCCAGCAGCCCTATTAGCCTAGGAGTTGCTACGGTTGTGGCGACCCGGGTCATATTATCAGGAATTGCCCTCTAGCAGCGGGCAACTCTCAACAGCGAGGTCCTCGTCCTATGATTCAGGCCCCAGCTGACCCTCAGCCTGCCCAGCCAGCCAGAGGCGGGGGTAGAGATTATAGAGGTGGAGGTCGAGATCGTAGAGGTGGAGACCGTCCAGCGAGAGGTAGAGGTCAGCCAGTTGATGGTCGTCCTAGAGACGCAGTTTAGAGGGGAGGTGCAGATTCCCGATTCTATGCTTTACCAGCCAGGCCAGAGGCAGAGGCATCAGATGCTGTGATTACAGGTACTATTCTTGTGTGTTGCAGAGGTGCTTCAGTATTATTTGACCCTGGATCTACATATTCCTATGTGTCTTCCTACTTCGCACCGTATTTGGTCGTGCCCAGCTATGCTCTGGATATTCCAGTTTATGTGGCTACACCAGTGGGTGACTCTATTGTAGTCGATCGGGTGCATCGTTCGTGCATAGTTATATTTGGGGGTCTTGAGACCCGTGTTGATCTGTTGCTTCTTGGATATGGTAGATTTTGATGTCATATTGGGGATGGACTGGTTGTCCCCATATCATGCTATTCTTGATTGTCATGCTAAGACTGTCACCTTAGCCTTGCCAGAATCACCCCGATTAGAGTGGAAGGGTACCTCAAGCCACTCCGTTCGCACCGTTATTTCTTATGTTAAGGCTCGACGTATGGTCGAGAAGGGGTGTCTAGCTTATTTGGCTTATGTTCGTGATTCCAGCGCAGAAGTTCCTTCCATTGATTCAGTCCCTATTGCACGGGAGTTTCCTGAGGTTTTCCCTTCAGACCTGCCGGGCATGCCACCCGACAGGGATATTGATTTCTGTATTGATTTGGCACCGGGCACTCAGCCCATCTCTATTCCACCCTATCGTATGGCCCCGCCGGAACTAAAAGAGTTGAAAGATCAATTGCAGGACCTTCTTGAGAAGGGCTTTATCAAGGCCCAGTGTTTCCCCCTGGGAGCACCTGTATTATTTGTAAAGAAGAAGGATGGCTCGATGCGGATGTGTATTGATTACCGGCAGTTAAACAAGGTGACTATCAAAAATAAATATCCACTGCCGAGGATTGATGATTTGTTTGACCAGCTCCGGGGAGCGAGGGTATTCTCTAAGATAGACTTGAGGTCAGGCTACCATCAGCTGAAGATCAGGGCGGCTGACATTCCTAAGACGACCTTTCGCTCTAGATATGGGCATTATGAGTTCTTGGTCATGTCCTTCGGGTTGTCCAATGCCCCAGCAGCATTCATGGAGTTGATGAATCGGGTATTCAGGCCTTACTTAGATCTGTTCGTGATAGTCTTCATAGATGACATCCTGGTGTACTCCCGCAACCAGGAAGAGCACGAGCAGCACCTCAGAGTGGTTCTTCAGACTCTGAAAGATAATCAGCTATATGCCAAATTTTCTAAATGTGAGTTCTGGTTGAGTTCGGTAGCATTTCTGGGTCACATTGTATCAGTGAAAGGTATTCAAGTGGACCCAAAGAAGATTGAGGCAGTCCAGAATTGGCCTCGACCAGCTTCAGTGACTGAGATCCGGAGTTTCTTGGGATTACCAGGTTACTACCGTCGTTTTGTAGAGGGGTTTTCTTCTATTGCAGCCCCGATGAACAGGTTGACCCAGAAGGGTGCCCAGTTCCAGTGGTCAGATGAGTGTGAGGCGAGCTTTCATAAGCTCAAGACAGCCTTGACTACAGCACCAGTGCTGATACTACCGACGGGTGCAGGGCCTTATACAGTTTACTGTGATGCGTCCCGTACAGGACTTGGAGAGGTATTGATGCAGCATGGTAATGTTATTTCTTATGCTTCGAGACAGCTAAAAATACATGAGAATAATTATCCAGTTCATGATCTTCAGTTGGCAGCAATGGTTCATGCCTTAAAGATCCGGAGGCATTATCTATATGGTGTGACATGTGAGGTGTACATTGATCACAAAAGCCTACAGTACTTGTTCAAACAGAAGGAGTTGAATCTACGACAGCGGAGATGGTTAGAGTTGCTAAAATACTATGATGTTACTATATTATATCACCCAGGTAAGGCCAATGTGGTGGCCGATGCATTGAGTAGAAAGTATGCCAGCATGGGTAGTCTTGCATATATTCCGGTCA
Organism: Nicotiana noctiflora; assembly: GCA_032618575.1. Classification (NCBI taxonomy): domain Eukaryota; kingdom Viridiplantae; phylum Streptophyta; class Magnoliopsida; order Solanales; family Solanaceae; genus Nicotiana; species Nicotiana noctiflora. The sequence goes on from JASVEL010010589.1 coordinate 188,454, forward strand.
ATCAGAGACCATTAGCTCTAGATGTCCAGGCCTTAGCCAACCGGTTCGTGAGATTAGACATTTACGAGCCTAGCAGAGTGTTAGCCTGCACGGTCGCTCGTTCTTCCTTATTAGAGCGTATCCGTGAGAGGCAATTTGATGATCCTCATTTGCGTGAGTCGAGAGATACAATACAGCGGGGAGGTGCCACACAGGTAAACCTAGATGATGATGGGGTATTGAAATTGCAGGGTCGAGTTTGTGTGCCCAATGTCGAAAGGATTCGAGAGTTGATCTTAGCAGAGGCCCACAATTCACGGTATTCTATTCACCCAGGCGCCGCGAAGATGTATCAGGACTTGCGACAACACTATTGGTGGCGCAAAATGAAGAAAGATATCGTTGCGTATGTCGCTCGGTGTCTAAATTGTCAGCAGGTGAAATATGAGCACCGGAGACCTGGTGGTGTATTCCGGAGGATTGAAATTCCCGAGTGGAAATGGGAGCGGATCATAATGGACTTCATTACTGGACTTCCTTTGACTCGGAGGAAATTTGATACTATTTGGGTCATTGTTGATAGGCTGACCAAGTCAGCACACTTTATTCCAGTATCTGTCTCCTACTCATCGGAGAGGTTAGCAGAGATTTACATTAGAGAGATTGTTCGACTTCACGGGGTACCGATATCTATTATCTCTGATCGGGGTACACAGTTTACCTCGCGGTTCTGGAGAGCGGTCCAGCAGGAGTTAGGCACCCGAGTTCAGCTGAGTACAGCTTTTCATCCTCAGACAGATGGTCAGTCCGAGAGGACTATTCAAATTCTAGAGAACATGCTTCGAGCCTGTGTCATTGATTTCGGAGGCTCGTTGGACCAGTTTCTGCCATTAGCAGAGTTCGCCTACAATAACAGTTACCAGTCTAGCATCCAGATGGCTTTGTATGAGGCGTTGTATGGTAGGCGATGTCGATCACCAGTTGGATGGTTTGAACCGGGAGAGGCTCGGTTGTTGGGTACGGACTTAGTTCAGGAGGCCTTAGATAAGGTCAAGACTATTCGGGAGAGATTGCGTTCAGCTCAGTCTAGGCAAAAGACTTATGAGGATCGTAAGGTTCGAGATGTAGATTTCATGGTTGGTGAACGAGTATTGCTCCGAGTGTCGCCTATGAAGGGCGTGATGAGGTTTGGGAAGAAGGGCAAGCTCGGCCCTAGGTATATTGGCCCATTTGAGATTCTAGACGAGTGGGAGGGGTGGCTTACGGATTAGCTTTGCCGCCTAGCTTATCAGCCGTGCATCCAGCTTTTTCATGTATCTATGCTTCGGAGATACCACGGCGATCCCACACATGTGTTAGACTTCGGCATTGCTGTCCAATTGGACAATGATCTATCATACGAGGAGGAGCCGGTGGCTATTCTAGACCGGCGAGGTTCGACAATTGAGGTCGAAGAGTTATCCTTCCGTGCGCGTTCGGTGGAGAGGTCGGCCTCCCGAGGCATCGACACGGGAGTCCGAGTCCGATATGCGGAGTCGCTACCCACACTTGTTTCCGACTCGGATACTTCTTTCTTTTGTCCGTTCGAGGACGAACGGTTGTTTTAGAGGTGGAGATTGTGACGACCCAAAGGGTGATCACTTATTTAATTAATCATTTCGAGCTTCCGAGGCCTTGAAAACCTCATTCTATGTTGCCTCGATTTACGTGCACGATCCGAGCATGTAGCCGGAAAGATTTTGTGATAGAAAATATGAATTCTATGAGAAATTTGGATAAAAATGATATTAATATTGATATGGTTGACTTCGGTCAACATTTTTGGTAAACGGATCCGGACCCGAGATTGGATGGTCCGGAGAGGTCCGTAGAAAAATATGGGACTTGGACATGCGTCCGGAGTCGAATTCCGAGGCCTAGAGCCCAAGTTATGAATTTTTATGTGAAATTGTTTTTGATGCAATTATTAAAGGAAATAAATTAATTGACCTTGGTATCGGGCTCGTATTTTGGTTCCGACGCCCGGTACAAGTCTTAAATATTATATATGTGATTTCCGTAAAGTTTGGTGACATTTGGATGTCGTTTGAGATGTTTTGGACCTTGAGTTCCAAGTTAAGAAGTTTTGAAAATCAAAAGTATGAAAATCATGAGTTTGAGGCTCGATTTGATTAAAACGAAGTGATATTGGCGATATGATCGCACGAACAAGTCCGTAATGTGTTTTTGAGGTTGTGTACATGTTTGGTTTGGAGCCCGGGGGGCTCGGGTAAAGATTTGATAGGCCGTTGGATGAAACTCTGAATGTTTGAACTGCTAGTTTTTCACCCAGCTGTTGGCTTCGCAATTGCGAAGTATTTCTCGCAATTGCGAAGGGGACAAGCTCGCAAATGCGAACATTCATCGCAAATGCGAAGCCCCCTTTGGCCCAGCCTTGTTCGCAAATGCGAACAATTGTTCGCATTTGCGAAGGTCCCCAATGCCAGCCTATGTTCGCAAATGCGAACAAAAGTTCGCAAATGCGAACATTCCCCAACACTGCCTTGGTTCGCAAATGCGAACCATTGTTCGCAAATGCGAACACTGCCTATACAGCATGTGTTCGCAAATGCGAACATTTGTTCGCAAATGCGAACTGTTCGCAAATGCGAACAAATGTTCGCAAATGCGAACTTCCCACCCTTAGCTTATTTTTCAAACTCCAGAAATTGGTCGGGGTTCGCAATTGCGAACCCATGTTCGCAAATGCGAACACGGAGACCTGAAAAACACGAATTTCAGTCATTTCTTCACATTTTACAAAACCAAAACACCCATTTGCGATTCTTCAAGGATTTCTTCTTCATCAAAACGATTGTAAGTCACTTTTTACTTAATTCTTTCAATTCCTAACATCATTAAACATGTTTTTCATAAGAAATCAATGATTTTCATGGTAGAATTCTTGTTTTTGTTAGAAAATAGGGTTTTTCATAAATTGGGGAATTGGACCTCGAATTGAGGTCCGATTTTGAAACAAATTATATATATGAACTCGTGGGGGAGTGGGTAACCGGATTTTGGTCCTAACCCCGAATTCCGACCATGTGGGCCCGGGGTTGAAATTCACTATTCATGGCGCAGAATGTTGTAAAAGTTGTATTTGGTATTAAGAATTAGTTTGTGGAGTAGAATTGATGATATTAAATCAATTGTGTATAGATACGGTTGGATTGGAGCCAAATTGAAAGAAAAGACATTTCCACGGATTGAATTGTTCATGAGCATTCGAGGTAAGTGTTTGTTCTATCCTAGCTTGAGGGAATAAGATTATGTGTTATGTGTTATGTGATCGAGTGCGGTGTATGGGCTGTGGTGACGAGCATCCATACACTGGCGTCTAGTATGACCGTGAGTCGTTGAAAAATGATTATTTTGAGATATATTACGGATGAATTGTTATTGTTCTCCCTTGTTGGGACTTGTTGTGAAGATAATTATTGATTGCCCTTGATGGGACGGTTTATGAATTACTGTTTCTTTCTTTGCCCTTAACTGTGATTGTTATTTGGGTGAAGAAGAGAGATAATGCACGAAGGGTGATGCCGTGCCATGTTTATTTATTTATGCACGAAGGTTAATGCCGTGCCATGTTTATTTATTGATTATACACGAAGGATCATGCCGTGCCCTATTATTGATTATGCACGAAGGATCATATCGTGCCCTATTATTGATTATGCACGAAGGATCATGCCGTGCCCTGTTATTGAACCATGTACGAAGGATCATGCCGTACTATGGATGTGAGGATGAGAGTAAAAGCACGAAGGGTGATGCCGTGCAACTGCTTGCTATTTATTGAAGTGAAATTACTTGTGTTTACATTATACTTTGTTTTTCCTTGTGAAATTATTAACTGTGATAAATTGTTGAATTCTTTAAGGTATTCCTTATGGTGTTAATACTTGATTATTTCTTGTTATTTTGTGGTACACATATATATATATTGAATTGCACAGGTTTATGTGAGTGTCTGGTCCTAGGCTTGTCACTACTTCGCCGGGATAGGCCGGACACTTACCAGCACATGGGGTCGGTTGTGCTGATACTACACTTCTGTGCGTTTTTGCACAGGTCCAGGTTTCGATCAGTAGCAATAACAATAAATCGTTTGCGTGGGAATTCATCATATTTGAGACCGAGGTAGCTTGCCGACGTCCGCAGGCCCGGCGTCTCTCTCTTTATTTATGTTATTAGCTGTAGTCTCTTTGTTCCGAGACAAACAGAATTATGTTATATTTCCTTCGGACTTTTATGTGTAGTATTCCATAGTAGTTCGTGAGTTGGTGACTCCACGTCTTGGGTAGAGGATTTCAGTATGATTTTCACCTTGTAATTAGTTATTTCTATTTCGATAAAGTATTCCGCATTTATTTAATTAAAATTGTGTTAAAAACAGGATAGTATGAATACAGTGGCTTGCCTAGCTACCACGAGTAGGCGCCATCACGATCCCGATGTTGGGGGAAAATCCGGGTCGTGACAACTTGCCACGATAATGACGGTATTTTTTCAACATCTTAAAAAAGTCCCTCGCCCGAATATTGGCTCTACAAATTCTTTCAACCTCTACCATGTACGTATGTAGACTGCAAAGCTAGAGTTAAATAGATTTTTTCGAATAGGGCGAAAGCATAAAGCAAATAACGTACCCTTAAGCCTATGACGGCCATCTCATCCCTCAACTCAACATTAGGAATATCCTGAAGGGAGTCATTCACAGCCTCAAAACATAATAGGCTAAACTGCGGCACCAAGTCTTCCCCTTCCGTTAAGAGATTAATGTCGGAAAGGATCTAAAGGATTCGGGCCGAGCCTCTCGCACTAACCACCGAACGAGTAAGACCCTCCTCGAATATTCTAACATCATCGGGTTCTAGGCTCGAATTCGACTCGTAATCATCAATCACCATGCCTTTTCCCCACTTTGTCACAGAAGAGGAAGCATGACCCGCAGCAGAAGATGAGGCACTTCTGAAGTCACAATAGCAACTATAGAAGTCTGGTTCTCTAACACAACAATATATTGATAGTCAACAGCGACATGGACTTCCAATCGAGACAAAATGGTAGTAGGAGTTTCTGAATGATGATCACCATCATCGGTAACCCCAACAGATAGGTTCGCCCCTATAGGGGGAGCCACCATAACACCATATCCGAATCTCGCAGGAGGAGAGTCATCCAGATGAATCACTATCAGGGGAACCCTTCCAAATTCTACTCTACGTATTTTCGATGGCACCTCTTCCTCTCCAATAGAAGGTGACTTATTCATTGGGCGGATGGTAGTGGTCGGGACCTTATCCTAGGAAGCGGCCTTCCCAAAGTAACTAAGGCCGTAGATTCAACTAAAGCAACCCTCGAGGAGGGTCGTGCAATAGATACCGAGATAGCGCTAGGAGGTGCAGCTGGTTGGCGAAAAGCTAATTGAGAGGGCCTTGCTCTCTGCACCCTCATGGCAATGATGAACGATGCCTTAGAATCTAAACAAAAGAAAAAAGAAGAGAGGATAGTAGATGAAGGCATCGTCTCACCTGTAAGGGGACTGCATCCAAACCTCTCGTAGAAGGTCAACCATGTGCAAATTCCTACCGTATGGGGGAGAATGGCCTCGACCCTTTCACGAATCCCTTCGACAGGCAACAGAGACTTATGTGCAAAGATGAGACAGTATAATACTCGTAGAAAATGGTTTAACATTTCACTAACTAAAGAAGCAAACTTATGTGTGGAGTTATATTTCTCAGGGAACCCTGTTGGATCATCCACAAAGTGTTCGGTCCGTACGTAGAAGCAGTTCTTATAGAAATGATGATTGGTTCGGTCATCCATCTTGACCACCAGACCCCTTGACCCCCAGGATGTATGTGAATTATCGAACCATGAATCAATTGAGGAAGAAAAATGCTAAGCATGTGGTTCAAGGTGACCTCACGATTAGAGAGCTCCGCTTGAGCAGCATAAGAAACAACTTGTACAAATAAGGTTAAAGCTGTGCAGAGAACACTTTATAGAAACGACAAAAATCTACCACCAATATGGGAAGAGGGAGGGTGTACCCTACAATGAAAGGGTAGGCGTAAAACACGCAGTACCTGGGACAATCGAATTGAACTATGCCGTTCCCTCCACCGGCTGCATATCAACGTAATCGTGGATTCCTCACCTTTCTTTAAGTCCCGAAATCCCTATCTTCTTTACAACATGATGAACATATTTTGGCTCTGCTCTACCGTCGGTGCTAAAGTCGATCACCTCCCTCCCCGGGCGAGGTAAGATCTCTATCACCAAAAGAACTTCATCATCCTCCATCGTACTAACCCGCCAGACCAAGGAAGCTACGAATCAGTAGCTAAAGAGGGCCTAGGACAACTCTGCACGGCCTCAACCTTCCTCGGATCCACTCAAATACCCTCGCTCGACACCACGTGGCCTAGAAATGCCACCGATATCAGCCAAAATTCACATTTTGAGAACTTTGCATATAATTGCTTCTCCCTTAGAGTCTGAAGCACTATCCTCAGGTGTTGCTCGTGCTCTTCTCGACTCCGGGAATATACAAAAATATCCTCAATGAAAACAATAATGAACGAATCAAGGTACGACCTGAATACATTGTGCACCAAATGCATAAAAGCTACTGGGGCATTAGTCAGCACGAAAGAGATAACAAGAAACTCGTATTGACCATACCGAGTCCGGAAGGCATTCTTCGGGATATCTGGCTCCCGAATCTTCAGCTGATGATAACCAGAGTGCAAATCAATCTTGGAGAACATCTGTGCGCCATGTATCTGGTCAAATAAGTTATCAATACGTGGCAAACGATACCGGTTCTTCATTGTAACTTTGTTCAACTGGCTATAGTCAATACACATATGCATCGAACCATCCTTTTTCTTCACAAACAACACAGGAGCACTGCAAGGTGAAACACTGGGTCAAATGAAACCCTTACCCAACAACTCCTGTAACTGATCCTTTAACTCCTTCAACTCAGGAGGAGCCATATGGTACAGAGGAATAGAAATGGGTTGAGTGCCCGACAATAAGTCAATACCAAAATCGATATCACTGTCGGGTGGCATGCCCGGGAATCAGCTAGAAATACATCAGAGAAATCACGTACCACTGGGACGGAATCAATAGAAGGAGTGTCAACACTAAAATCCCTCACATAAGCTAGATAAGCTGCACTTCTCAACCATACGCTGAGCTTTGAGAAAGGAAATAACACGGCTGGGGGTGTGATCTAGAGTACCAGTCCACTCAATATGTGGAATGCCCGGCATAGCCAGCGTCACGGTCTGGGCGTGACAATCAAGAATAGAATTGTAGGGCGACAACCAGTCCATGCCCAGAATAATATCAAAATCAACCATACCAAGCAATAAAAGATCAGCTCCGTTCTCAAAACCACAAATAGTGACCAAACACGACCGATACACACGGTCCACAACCAAAGAATCCCCCACCGGAGTAGAAACATAAATGGGGGCACTCAAAGAATCCCGAGGCACACCCAGATGTGAAGCAAAATAAGAGGACACATATGAAAAAGTAGAACCAGGATCGAATAGAACCAATGCCTCTCTGTGACTGACCAAGATAATACATGTGACAACAAAATCGGAGGCAACAGCTGCAGCGCGATCAGGAATAGCATAAAGTCTGGCCCGACCTCTCTCTTGAGGGCGGCCTCTAGCACCCTGATCCCCGCCCCTGGCTGGCTGGGTATGTGAGGTGGCAGTTGGAGCTGGAATAATGGCTTGCTGCCCTTGTGAACCATGCCGAGGTTGTGAAGTTTGTGGAGGCGCTCCTCTTCTATGCATGGGGAACTCCCTAACCAGATGGCGAGTATCCCCACACTAATAACAAGTCCTGGGAGGATGCGGTGGCTGTGACTGACCGGCCCTGCTCCTGCTGGACTGGCCCCTGGAGGTACCCCGCGCCGGAGGTGCACTAGAAACTGGGGAGCATAGTAAGGCTCCTGAGGTGTTGGAGGAGCTGGAGTATCACCAGCTACTAGCAATGCTGAATGAACTGGGCGACCGAAACAACCCCGGCCAAAATGACCGGCTGCTGAAGTACGGGCACCAGAGAAATGACCCGACTCACGAGACCTCTTGGCCTCCCTCTCTCCTTGCTCTCTAGGGAGCATACCCTCGATCTGCCTGGCACTACCCACTGCCTGCTGATATGGTACATCTGTCTTTAGTTCTCTAGCCATGCTGGATCGGATTGTGGCTACCAAGGCCCTCAATAAACCTCTGCACTCTCTCCCGGATCGTGGCTACCAAGGCCGGTGCATGCCTGTCTAACCGGGTGAAACTGATAGCATACTCTGATACTGTCATAGAGCCCTAACGCAACCGCTCACACTCCAATCCCCAAGCATCCCTAAGGCTCTAGGGAACAAACTCCCTAAAAAACATATCAGAAAACTCTGTCCAGGTCAACGAGGCAGACTCATCTGGACTATCCATCTCATACGTGCGATATTTGTAAATCTTTAAAACTTGCACTATTTGTAAATCTTAAAACCTACATATCTCCTTCATTATAAGGTCAAATTAAGTGATTCAAAAGCCTAAATTCATTTGAATTTCACAATGAATCCATTGGGTGCATTAAAACGCATGAACAATATACATATAATGAGCAGGTCGAGTTTTCTTCAAATTTTTTAATAGGAAGAAGCTTCTGAGGCGATATTTAAGAGAGAATTGATGGAATATCATCAGGTAAGAGTTCTTAGACTCGAATTATGTTGTTATGATAAAAAAACCTAGATTAAACATTGAAAAGACAAAGATTTAAGGGGTAAAAAATGGAGGTTAGGGCTCGAAACCTAAGAAGGTGTAAAGTTGGAATTTGAGGGGTGAAACGGACTCCGATTTTGGTGTTCTTTACATGTCGGACTCACGGCGAGACGAGAAATCTGTTGGTGTAGTTTTCAAAAAAATTTTAGAAGTGGGCCCGGGGCTCAGGTTTCACCAACTTTGTGAATTTTGATACTTTTCGAGTATTTTTTATTGGGTTATGTATTCGCTGTGGTTTTGACTAGATTCGACATGCGAGGAGGTTGATATGAAAGAAAAAGGCATTGCGGACCAGTTTACGGCCGGTTAGAGGTGAGTAGTTGGTATATATGATAGAGTGAGGGTTTGAAACCTCGGCTTATCACATTGTGAGGCTATTTAGGGCATGACTTGCATCCCATGGCAGGTGCGGGAGGGGGATTGTGACTTGGTCCATCCCCAACCAGAATAATACTATATTGGCAATTGAAATGCACCATGTGTTATATATATATGGGCTATATACCATGTTTGGGCCCTTGTGCCGACCTGTAGTATCCTTAGGGGGTAGATATCTATGTGATAGCATGATTTGTAAAATCATTGATCTCAGTCCTGGGTTGAAATCACTATTAAGAAATGCTAAGTCACTTGTTCTTGGAAAATTAAATAAAGTAAAGTAGTTTTCCTTGTTAATGAATTGGAAATTGGAAGATATATAAATTGGATTGTTGTGTGACTCATATGCATGTTGTGGACTGAGTACGGATCGGGTTGCATGCCGCAACAGATGATATGAATATTGCGCTTGGGCTGAAGGAGCCCCTCCGGAGTCTATACACACCCCTAGTGAGCGTCGTCGACGTTAAACGGATCGGGATATGCACCGTAGCGGATATGTACATTGCATTACATTCATGCATTGTTAATTACTTGTATTATCTATGGTTTGTTGTTGATGTTAGTTCGTAGTAGGTAACAGACTGTTAGACATAGCTTTACTCTGTGGTATTCTGTGGATTTCTTACCTTCAGCTATTTCATATGTTTTTTACTCACTGAGTAGTTAGTACTCAGCTCTACTCCCTGCACCTTTGTGTGCAGATTTAGGTACACTGGTGGTTTAGCTGAGCAGTCTTGTTTCCAAAGTTATCAGATTTGTTGAGGTAGCTGCTTGACGTTCGCAGGACCTGGCTACTCTTCTTATTCAAGTTTTATTTATATATATACATTTTTCAGACTTGAGTATTTCATTCAGATATTGTTATCCAGTTTTGTTTAGAGGCTCTAGACTCGTGACCCCTGGTCTTTGGAAGATTATACAGTTTAACTTCTATATATCAGTTAAACATTTAACTTTGTTGTTGATAATAATATTCAAGTACTTTGTTTGAGCTTCATTCTCGGGATGAGAGTGTAAATGGTCGGGCTTGCTTAGCAGTTATGTTGGGCGCCATCACAACCGAGATTAGGGACGTGACAAATGGGTCGTGACATTGAGTAACCATTCGACTAACTAATGTATTGAACATTTTTGCGGTGTTTCTTATGTGCAGGACTATGGCACCTAAGCGTTCGAGGCAAGAAACGAGTTCATCTAGGCAACCTACCTACGATAAGTCTCGCTTTGCTTGCGAAATGGCAGAGAACGACTTCCATGCCAAGGCCACCAAGGCTTTTTTGCAAGAAATTCTGATAGATCGGATGGTCCTTCGTGCAGAAAAACCTGACATGTATGAGGAGATTCAGCGCAGGGACATGGAGTTTTTGTTCCTGGACCTTCCAACTGTCAACAAAATGCTCGTACGGGTGTTCTATGCCAACGCCTCTTTCTATATGGCTACAGAGGTATTTGTTCGAGGTAACAGAGTATATGCAAAGGTGCCTAGTATCAGGAAGGCTTTGAGATTGCCCCCATATAGCGGTGACGTGTATTATTACCATGATAGACATGGTGTCACTTGGGACACCATGATTGAGGCTCTGTGCATAGGTGGACGTCCTCTTTGGATTAAGGACCAAATCACACTCAATTCCACCTTTTTTACGCACTTAGCCAAATGTTGGTTCACTGTGGTCTATAATCGCTTCCCACCCTCAAGTAACACTACTGATGTGAATTTCAATAGGGCAGTGTTGACTTGGTGCTTTGTCACCCAGAAAAAGTTTGACGCTGCCCGACTTATTAGTGATGAAATGATACTGAGGGGACCTCTTAAGTCCAAGGGATTCTATTTCCCTTCATTGGTCACTATTCTTTGCCTAACTCATGATATACCTATATTACCTACTGATGGTGATCTGCCACAAAAAGCACCATTTAAAGCTTCAGGTATTTAGGTTGGCCGAGGTAACGACCCAATTGATATTGATGATGATGATGATGACCTAGTCCCCGTTGTCCAGTCCAGGAGGTCTACCGAATCTGCAGGTCCATCTAGGCACGCTCATTCTGGAGCTAGCCTTTCCCGTTCCCTGTCCACCAGACCTATGCATAGGTCTTTGGAGGAAGAAGTTGCGGATCTATGCACGTTAGTGGACGACTTGCACACTTGCATGGATGCGATGCCACAACAACAGTCCGGGTTTGAGAGCCATTTCATGGCTTGGTTCAGAGCATTGGGTCGAGCATGCAACGTCGACCCCGCCATAGTATCCGACTCAGATTGAGTCTCAAGGAAGTCTTCTATCCCTTCTATGCTTTAACTTGTTTTATATACATGGGGACATGCCATGATTTTAAGTGTGGGGTGGGAGACTTACTCTGTCTTGTATGTTATAAATTGTATAATTAGATAGAATATAATTTAGTTATATATTATATTAGCTGGCTTGGCCCGAGGATGGTCACTTGTCGACGAGTTTCTTAAGGGTCGAAGTCGGAATCAAAAAATAAAAAATAAATAAAAAAAATAAAAAATAAAATTAAAAACCATGAAAACCCAAAAACAATAGTAGAGGGCTCTTCCTGACGACGGACTACTTGGAAAGTACTCTTGAGGGTAGTTGTCCATGTAGGAATTTTTGTTTATTTCTTTTCTTTTTCTTAGGTATTGTATAATCTCCCCCTTGGTTTTTCTTTTGGCCACGGTTCTTTTTCAAGGTTTTTTTATTGAACCGAGTTAGGTAGATTTTTCTTTTTTTTCTAGTTTAGGTTTAAATGGGTGAAGTTTAATATGTAACCCCAAGTATGCACACTTGCAAAATTAAAAGAAACTTGAGAGTATATTGTCTAAGCCCTACTATAGATTCTATTATATGCCTTAAGTTGCACTGTGTGGCTTGCTTGAACACTTGTATGACTTTGTAGATAAACGCAATTCAGAATGAGTTGCATGCTAAGTGTGTATGAGATTTTTTACCTGCATTATATGTGTACACATGATACATGAAACTTGTCCTGTGTGTGCAAAACGAAATACAAATTATTTAGTTATAGAGATGATAGAGACATTTCATTGTGCACCCACATAAAAAATACTATGAATCCACATGTACATAATATCATAGTTAACCCCTTTGAGCCTTAAGCATGTTCTTTGATAACCCTATAATATTCACAAAATATATGTGTCACACCTCCCTTTTTACCACCCGCTTTTTGTACCGATCCATTTGAAAAGATACGTAGGGTAAACCTCAGTGTTCAAATACCCGAGAAGGATATAATAATAAGGAGGAAGGAGTTTTTCCACATAAAGTACAATCGGTTCGGGATTTTTATTTAATTTTCAGAGTCGCCACTTGGGAAGATAATATTGTCCCAAGTCACCGGTTAATCCCGAATCCGAGGAAATTGACTCTCTTATTACCGTCTGCGAAACAGAAACCTGGATAAGGAATTCTGTTAACCCGGGAGAAGATGTTAGGCATTCCCCGATTCCGTGGTTTTAGCACGGTCTCTCAACCGTCGTTCTCAATCTTATTTGACTTGTTATAGACTTTTAGCAATATGTATGTGTTTTCAACTTTAATATTTTAAGAATTACGACGTTGCAAAAACGTATTTCGAGTCACACCGCAACCAGTATACTTGTGACTTTTAATACATTTCGGCTTCACCGGGATTTGGGATTTGAGTCGCACCAAGTGCACACTCGTATTTAAGGAAAATATATTAAGTCGTGCCTAAATAACGTCTAACGACTTTTAAATCTTTTGGGAGAAGCTATGAAATTCGCTATTAGCTTTCCCGAATCTATTTGTATATATTATATCATTACTAAGGGGGGCCCACTGTTTGGTATCGTGTGAGGCTCATCTCGGTTAAATTTTATAGTCCAACCTATTGTGTCACTATGTTTTTCTATTCTTGTTTTTCCCTTAGTCATTTATAATCAACTATGATTTCAGAATCGAATCCAGGCCATTGCTATTTTGATGTTATTGGGCCTGGGCTTCCAAATCCATACTTAATAAATTACAAAATTTGTCCGGGTCTTAGTGACCCAGACTGGCTTTGGGCATTCATTCAGTAGCCCACTTGACTTTCGACTATAGTCCATGCCCGCGTCGTGTATTAGGCCCAAACCAAATTGAAGTAACAGTAATGAAAGTAGAAATGAAGAACTCATAACAGATCAAACATATAGAACTAAGAATGAAATTAAATTGCTCTTTATTTATCAAAGGAGAAAATCACTATACAAAAATGGTCAATGTTAACTCTGAATTATAACTATCTAATGTACATGAGAGTCGAATCAGTAACTGCTTTTTACTTTGTTTTCTAATCGCGAATTTATACTAATATTCGAGTTACCTATTAACTAAGAAATTAAGAAGTGGTTTAACTATGTAAAGCATGATTAACTAAACAGTTCAAATACTTACCTACAATATTCTGATTATCTAAGGCTAAATGAATTTTTCACCGATGCTCAGTTACATTACTAGTTTTACTGCTAATTAAGCTTATTTGATATCACAAATCCAAACTCAATCGAGTAATTACTTCATCTAACTGTTTTCTCTTTCAAACTTGTCCATATCCAGATGTCGATCTACAGATTCGATTAACTATGTGAACATGATTGATATTACTACTGTGAGCATTATTGTTATCTATTCATGTTGTGACTATTTAGCTTTGTTTTATGAGTTTTACCTATTTAACTAAGTGATTTACTACTATGATTATTCTACTACTACTAGTTACTATCTATTACATTGTTTCCTTCCAGACTTTCGCTTATACATGTAGTACTACACTAACGAATTACAAATCTAAGCTAATGCTAGACTGCTATTTAGAAAACAAAAACAAAATACAGAAGACAATCATAAATTTAAACTTGAACTTCATTTCACCAAGCTTCAATGTTACATTAGCTGCGAACAGAGCGTTTACCTGATTCAGCAAGATAGATTGCTGAGTTCTAAGGGGAAATAGAAATAGGCACAGCACAGACTCGACAGGCAAACGCAACAGTGTAGAATTGAGTTCCAAATGAGCAAAATAACACAGCAATCAGCAATAGAAAACCCAGCAAAAATGAGCTAAAATTCTAAAACAAGCTTCAAATATGAACTTCAACTCGAAAACCAGGGAGTTATTAGCTATTCTAGTGTGTGATTCTCTCTGAATTTTTCTATGTGAAAAACCAGCCTTTAATCAGTCTTCAAAAGGGTATTTATAGGTGAAGATAGGTAAAATTTTTGGGGGGAAAGAGTAGGGAATAATCCCATTTCCCTCCCCTTTTAATTTACCAAATCTACACTTTGCACCCCAAATCAGTTACAAGATCCCTTCCAGCATGTGCTGGAAGGTTCTTTTTTATTCTATTTTGGGGTTTTTACTAAGGTGCCCCTACTTGCTATTGTTTTTCACTGATTTCCCTTTTCAATGTGATCATTATGCCCTTAAATCTCTGCAAAATTGCATAAATCGGGAGCACAAATGTCTCCTATATCCCTATATGCTCTATGTAATCTACTAATTTGCCATTTCAAGTTCCTTATATGCCCTTAAGGGCATTGCTGAATTACCCGACCTACCTAGGTCAAGTTTTCAGGGTTTTAACTCTTATTTAACTAATGGCCAGTCTTTGTATTAGTATTTAAGGACTGGCCACATTTGACTTAAGAACTTATTTCAATTTTAACCTATTTGTTTCATTTTCTGTTAATTAAGCTGAATTGCAGGACTACCCTGCTTTTATTGCCCTATAAACCTATTTGAAATTTGACCAGTCCTTAATTTGGACTTGACTTTGCCATTTTAAGGCTCATTACTGAACACAGGCCTGGCTAAGACCTTTGCAGGTCTTGCCACCTGTGATCATGGCTCAATTAGGGCCTTGGTAAGTCCAAATTTCAAACGTAAACCAATTCTTACACAACTAGCCTACTTAAATGTTGGCCAGTGTATGAGGGACCTAACAGAGTAGGTCAATTACAAAATTGACCACTCTTGGTCACCTTTTAAACTTATAGCCTATTTTTTGTGATTTTCAATTTTAACCTTATTCTAAGACACGCACTATCTGTTTTCAAAATTAACCACTTATGATGCTTAATACTATTG
The DNA here is from genome assembly GCA_032618575.1 of Nicotiana noctiflora. Taxonomy (NCBI): domain Eukaryota; kingdom Viridiplantae; phylum Streptophyta; class Magnoliopsida; order Solanales; family Solanaceae; genus Nicotiana; species Nicotiana noctiflora. Next base: position 203,804 of record JASVEL010010589.1, read on the forward strand.
CAGTTATAACCAAATCACCTAGGCATGATAGGCATTAACAGTGTTTATACTAACACAAAGCTATTACCAACATAGCCATTTTCAAAAAATAGTTGCACACACAGCCAAGTGAATCAAATTTGTTCATCAATTAGTCGAAACTCAAAGAGAAGGTTGAGTATTGTTGACTCTCAATCAATTAGACTTACAATCTTAATTTTCATAACAAGGTGTCATTTATCATTAAGCACTCTTAGTTAGAAACTTCTTTATGCTAAGTGAATCACTAAAAAATCCCCAAATCATACTTAAGAATGTTCTAGTCATGAACACACATAAGCAAAACCCATAAGGCAATAAAGGAATAAGACACGATTTGCCCAGATCAAAGAACAAACAAACTAATATAAAATAGTTCTAACAGAGTAGACAAAAGATGATAAGAATTAGAACAACCAAACTAGATTTTCCAAATACCAACCCTAGTCTAAAACATGCAAGAAATAGGTAAAGAAGAACAACAGACCCTTTACACAGGAAAACATGGAGAACAAACAGAGAAAATCCCTAAACTATAATATGCAGTCTAATAACACAAGAAACAGTATTCAACGATAAACAAAAAATAAGGAAGAACAGATCTTTAAACAGGAAAACAGACAGATAAGAACTTTCCAAAGACTAAGAAAAACCCTAGTTTATTCGACTATCTTTATCAGGAGAAGTGTTTTATGCACACAGAAGAAATAACAAAACAAAAAAAAACAAGAGAAATAATGAAGAAAACGAGCAAAGGGGATGGGAAACTTAGCTCGCAGGGCCTGTCCCCTGAGCTTCCTATTTCCCTTCTCTTTTTCTTTCTTTTTTTTTCAGTCTTTCTTTTCTTTTCTTTATTTTCTTTTTTTTCTGATTTTTTATATCAGAATTCAAGATGAAGTCTTTGGGGTTTCTAGTTGGGGGGGTGTTCAGAAAGGGGAAAGGTGGGATTTTTGGGTGGAGGTTTATTTAAAGTCGTCGGAGTTAGGTTTCCGGCGACCTATTCTCGGAGATTCGAGACGGAAGAGGGATATTCGAGGGAAACAGCTTAGGTAGGGATGTAAATCGGGAGGTGAGGGTCCTATGGTGTTAGTTTGGGGTGGGTTCTATGGTGTTAGTTTGGGGTGGGTTCTCTTTGTTTGGGTCACCGGAGATGAACTCCGATGACCGGAGTTTCAAGAAAGGGGAGGGGTTTCAAGAGTTCTTTAGGTTTTGGGGGTATTTTGTAGTGAGGAAGAAGATGAGAGAAGAAGATGAAGAAAGGGATGGCCGGAGACCACCATGGGAGGCGGCAGTCTCCATGGCCGGTTGAAGTTGCAGAGACGAAGAAAATGAAGAAGAAGGGAGAGAATAGGGCGGCTAGGGTTTGGGCGTGTGGAAAATGGCCAGTCTCCAACGAGCCATGAGCCTTATATACTCGTGGATGTTGAGGTGATCTTGGCCGTTGGATCATTGATGATCAACGGTCAAGGTTTGCCTTAACCAAACGACATCATCTCGTTTTAAATGAGACCAATGGCCTCTTCCGTTAGATCAATTGGCCTGGACGGCTGAGATCAAATCTCAAAAATCAATTAACTAATCAATAATCCCTTAATTCTCTCAGCCGTTAGATTTGAGGAAATGAACGGTTGAGATCACCGTTACACGATGTACTGGACCGGATCCCTTTGGGCTGTGTATTTGGGCCATTGTTTCAGACTTCAATTGGCCCAATTTTATTGTATTTTTGTATTTTTGATATTTTAATTATTTTCAGACAATTTGTTTTTGTATTTTCATTTTTACTTTTTGTATTATTTAAATTACTTAATTTCCAAGCTTCCCTAAATTTCTAACATTTTTTGGTAATTTGCTACTATTTTTTCTATATTTTCCGCTATTAATGCCATTTTTGTTGATTTTCTTCTTAAAACTACTTAATTTAAAAAATGCAAGTATTTCTCCTATTTTTTTAATTTTCTAATTTCTAATCACACAAAATGTATATAATTTCAAACAATACATGCAATTGCACTAAAAAAATATTATTTTATTTTTAATTTTGGAATTTTATTGCCTAGTGCAAAAATCACGTGGTCACAGCTGCCCCTCTTTGCTCGGGAACACGAAGAGTTTCATTGCAAAGACAAGTGGGCAGTAATGAGAGTTTTTTGCACACTGGAATATTTCGTAAGAAGCATTTTTGAAAACCTTTTGACCGCACCCTACTTTAGAGGTTGCCTACATATCCTGGGCTAAACAGGAATCAGGTCAGTGTAGTTCGGGAAGGTCTGGCAGTTAAAAAACTACCAGACTTACTATTGCATTGACACTGTTAAGACTTGCTGACCTACTCCTTATTACACCGGGGGGGGGGGGGTAAATGTAAAACAAAGAAGATATTCTAAGCTATAATTCTACGAGTTACAATTGCTCCTATCTAACTTCTTGTCTCTTTATTCTTTTTCGATGGTACTTCTTGCCTTCAAAACTGATACTTTCTTAAAACAAAACAAAAACAACAAACTTTTTCTTCTGCCCCAGTATGGGCTCTTCAATGTTAGGGTATTAGCTGACACAAACTAAAATTGCAGAAATTAAAATTGCAGAAATGTATTCCCTTGTTATCCAGGTGGGCGCATGATGCATGAAATGCGAATGAAGAAAAGTATTCCTTTGTTATTTCCTTGTTATCTAGGTGGGTGCCTGATACATGAAATGCGAATGCAGAAATTTATCCCCTTGTTATCCAGGTGGGCGCCTGATGCATGAAATGCGAATGCAGAAAAGTATTCCCTTGTTATCCAGGTGGGGGCCTGATGCATGAGATGTGAATGCAGAAAAGTATTTCTTGTTATCCAGGTGGGCGCCTGATGCATGAAATGCGAATGCAAAAAAGTATTTTGTTGTTATCCAGGTGGGGCGCCTGATGCATAAAATGCGAATGCAGAGAAGTATTCCCTTGTTATCCAGGTGGGCGCCTTATGCATGAGATGTGAATGCAGAAAAGTATTCCCTTGTTATCCAGGTGGGCACCTGATGCATGAAATACGAATGCACAAAAGTATTCCCTCAGTTTGATAACTGGGGTGTGGATTTAAAAGCTGATACCGCCTCACTGTTTTTGGTATTTTCTTGATTGGGTGATTCTTCCATCCATGGATTCCTCAATTTATTGCTGAACTTCTTTTATGTTTTCTATATTTCCACATTGGTCACATTCACTTTAAAGTGATTAGTGACGATTTGTTCCTATCAAAATCACGAAAATAAAATCTTATTAATTATAAGATGCTGGCAACTGGCACCTGCTGCTCCTGCCTCTTATTGCCTTTCCTCTTTTTGCTTCTCTTCCACTGTGCAATCTTTCAATTGACTATCTTTCACAAGCTCTTTTTGTATTTTCTTGTATTTCACCTTTTTATTTTCTTTTCTATTGGCTCTGTTTGCCAAAATCCTTTATTTCTTTTCCACTCTTCTCTTTTCTTTCTTTTCTGATGTAGTGTTATTTCAACTCTTATTATCAGAAGTTGGTAGTTAGACTTGAAAGGACAAACAATGAAATGTAGAAAAAGGGTAAGGGTATTTTGGAGAAGTGATAGAACTTATCTGGGTATGTCGTCTGATTCCGTTGACCTTGCCATGTATTTAAACTCCGACCAAGTTCGTTCAATCCATTATTCTGACTCTAAATTTCTTACAACCCAAACCGATCCTATTTTTGTTGCTTTTTCTCTTTTTCATAATAAACCTCGCAATCGCCTTATGGTGCCATGAAAGGTTTTCACCAATAAGACTCTCGCATTTATCCTCTCTCATCCTCACGGTCGCCTTGCAGTGCCGTTAAAGGTTTTCACTAACAAGACTCTCTCATTTTTATTTCTCTCTATCCCACTATCGCCTCACGGTGCCGGTTAAGGTTTTCACCGATGATACTCTCTCATTTTTTGATTTTTTGATTTTTCCGTTTGCCTTTGTTTTTTCTGCATCACTGGTGTTGTCCAATGTACCGATCTTCCTTTATTCACATTGCATTTTGTTGTTTTCTTGAAATTGATTAGAATGTCTTTATTTGGACTGTATCGTGGCTTTTGGATGGGTTAAGAAAGAAAGGTATAAAAGGCTCAAAACTTACGAGGGTTTAAAAACATTTACAACTCTCGGAAACATAAAATATAACTTTTGCCCCAGTTTCAATATGTGGGGAATTTTTGGATTTTTCCTTTATTGTAACAGAACCTCAGTAAGGCTGCCAACGTACCCTTTCGGGATCAAGTCAGACGTAGTTCAAACTACGCCATCAATTCATGAATTTCTTTTGACTTTTTCCCGATTTATTTGTCTTTTTCTTTTTGCTTGCATTGGATTTTTCTCTTTTTTTCATTTTTCCTTTATTTCATTTTTCTTTATTTGCTACTTCTCTTTTTTTTCACATAAGCAATTCCGAGAGAGGGTATGAAAGAATATATCGAACACGGCTCAAAGGGGATGTCAATGGATAAAATATTTGGATAGAGAATAAAATGCCTTCATCATTTCAATTCCAAAATCACAACAAAATACAATCATACAATTGAAAAGGAATCATACATAATATCTTTTGACCGTATCTGAATTGATAGCAGTCTGTACGCATTTCCCTTCAATGTCTGTCAAATATAATGCTCCATTGGACAACACCCGTGATACCATAAATGGCCCCTGCCAGTTTGGTGCGAATTTGTCCTTTGCTTCAGCCCAATGTGGTAAGATACGCCTCAATACAAGTTGTCCAACTTCAAACTTTCGAGGACGCACCTTCTTATTATATGCTTTGGCCATTCTTTGTTGATACAATTGCCCGTGGCAAACTGCTGCCAACCTCTTCTCGTCAATCAGACTTAATTGTTCCAGCCGGGCTTTTACCCATTCCTCGTCATCTATTCCAGCTTCAGCTGTAATTCGTAGTGACGGTATCTCTATTTCCGCGGGTATAACAGCCTCTGTCCCATACACTAATGAATAGGATGTGGCGCCGATAGAAGTGCGCACTATTGTGCGATAACTCATAAGAGCGAAAGGTAATTTCTCGTGCCATTGTCTGGACTCCTCCACCATTTTCCTAAGGATCTTCTTTATATTCTTGTTTGCGGCTTCTACTGCCCCATTCACCTTTGGCCTGTACGGTGTAGAGTTACGATGTAGGATCTTAAATCTCTGGCAAGCTTTCGCCATGAGGTGGATGTTCAGATTGTTATCTGTGATGATGACTTTGGGAATTCCAAATTGGCATATAATATTTTCATGTACAAAATCCACCACAACTTTCTTCGTTACCTCTTTGAATGTCTTTGCCTCCACCCACTTAGTAAAATAATCAATCACGACCAAAATGAATCTATGTCTATTAGAAGCTGCAGGCTCTATTGGTCCGATAACATCCATGCCCCAGGCGACAAATGGCCAGGGTGCAGACATCGTATGTAATTTATAAAGTGGGGAATGAATTAAATCTCCATGTACTTGGCATTGCTGGCATTTCCTCACATATCTGATACAGTCCCGCTCCATGGTGAGCCAATAGTACCCGGCTCTCAGAATCTTCTTTGCTAAGATATACCCGCTTATATGGGGTCCACAGGCTCCAGCGTGCACCTCAGTCATAATCTTATCAGCTTATTGCGCATCCACACATCTCAGCAATCCTAGGTCTAGTGTTCTTTTATATATAATTCCTCCACTGAGGAAAAAGCCATTTGCTAAGCGTCTTACAGCTCTCTTCTGATCCCCGGTGGCTTGCTCTGGGTATTTTCCTGTCTTCAAGTATTCCCTGATGTCGTGATACCACGTTTCTCTATCCAACTTTCCTTCCATAGCAAAACAGTAAGCATTTTGATCATATACATGTATCTGAAGTGGATCTATATAGGCTTTGTCCGGATGATGCAACATAGAGGATAATGTGGCCAGATCATCTGCAACTTCATTGTGCATTCTTGGGATATGTTTGAACTCTATGGATTGGAATCTTCGGGATAATTCATGTAGACAATGCCGATAAGGTATCAATTTTAAATCTCTTGTCTCCCATTCTCCCTGAATTTGATGTATCAAAAGATCCGAGTCACCCATGACAAAAATCTCTTGAATACCCATATCTATTGCCATCCTCAATCACAATATACACGCCTCATATTCGGCCATATTGTTGGTACAGAAAAATCGAAGTTGTTCTGTTACGGGATAGTGTTGACCCGTTTCTGAAATAAGCACTGCTCCAATACCAACTCCTTTACTGTTGACGGCTACGTCGAAATACATCTTCCATCCTGGCTTTTCACTTCATTCTATTTCTTCGACATGCATTGCCTCCTCATCCGGAAAATATGTCTTCAGTGAATCATACTCATCATCCACGGGATTCTCTGCTAAGTGATCCGCAACTGCCTGCGCCTTCATCGCCGTACGAGTTACATAAATGATGTCAAATTCCGTGAGTAGAATCTGCCATTTAGCAAGTCTTCCTATAGGCATGGGCTTCTGGAATATGTACCT